>PVIC010023063.1:0-27153 GCA_004025085.1 Thryonomys swinderianus | reverse complement strand
TCAGCTCACTATGTAGCCCAGGCAAGCCTCGAACTCAGCAATCCTCCTGCCTCTGCCTCCCGAGTGCTGGGATTACAGGCATGAGCCACCATGCCCAGCAACATTTTTTATTTTTGTAAGAGCTGAGTACTTATAGGCACAAAAGTCACAGCTGCATTGGAAGGAGGGGATGCTGAAGTACAAGTCGGGATCCACCCCTTGGCTGCCCCACGGGCCATTGTGGCAGGATATGACTGGGCTCTGGGGTGCTGGAGTCTCCTGGAAGTGGCTTCTAGGTTCTTTCTGTCTGAGCAAAGAGTTGGTCAAGACAAGAGCAAAGGTTTATTAAAGAAACAGCCTCTGCAGAGCAGGTTTGGGCCAAGTAAAGATAGGGGAAAAAAAAAGTGCCTCTTACAGCGTGAGGGTGGCCACTGTGCAAGAGAGAACACAGTGGGGAAAACTCAGTGGGTCACTACACTTCAGGCTGACACAAGAACTCAAGTTCTCATGAGAAGTCCATGTGCAGGGCTTTGAGAACAGGTCTGCCCACGAGTCCTGGGATTCTGTAGTGAACAGGTGACATTTACTTCTCCAGCCAATGTGGCCACCCTCTGATCTCCTATTTTAAAGGGGCACAGCAGTCACCAGGAGCAGCCAGCTGCTATCTCAACATTTTGAATCTTTACTCTTAGATTTTACAAGACCCTCATGTTTAATAGCATTTAGATAAATTATTTGAGAATAAATTTAAACTTTTTACTATGCAAGTGAATTCTACAGTGTCTTTAAAGTACTCCAGATATACTGGGAGATAAAAGTAAACAAAATAGAAGAGAACTGAGAATTTATCTTTTGTAGACTACAGCCCCAATTTTCAATGCCCTTCAACATACGGTGACCTGGGGCTGGAGGTATACTCAGCGGGAGAGAGCTTGCACAGCCTGTGGGAGGGCCTGGGCTCTGTCTCAGTGTCAATATATAAACGCAGACATACACAAAATGTGGTAAACTGAGGGTGGGGTGTAGCTCAGTGGTAGATATGTGTTTAGCATATTCCAGTCCCTGGGTTTCATATCTGGCACCAAAAAAATTTTTTTAAGTGGAGAATTAAATTCTTTGGAATGCTTGAAGTCTATGTATCATGGAAAATCTATTAATTCGTATAAATTTAAGACCTAAAATAATACTTCATAGCAATTTTCAGCCTTATTCTAAAAAGGTATTTGAATGAAAATGTTACAGAAAGGATTTATGCACTGAAAAGAAAGGATATCTCAATAGACAACAAACCCTTGATTAAAATGTTGAGCCAGGCATGGAGGTGCATGCTTGTAATCCCAGCACTTGGCAGGCTGAAGCAGGAGGATTGCTGTGAATTTGAGGCCAGCCCAAGCAATGTACTAAGGCCCTGTCTCAAACTAAAAGGTAAAAAAGGCTGGGGAGCTCAATGCATAGGTCCTGGCTCATTTCCAAACTGGGGAAGGAAGTAGTGAGAATTTTTAAAATCTGGCTGCAATTTCTTTTCTGGCCTGACAGAGATGTTGGCATTCCTAACCTCTTGAATCTGGAGGATCTAAGCCCACTTTGATTTTATTTTTAATTTTTATAATAATTTATTTGTAAACAAATTAATAAATAAAACTTTTAAATATTAAATGGCTTTTTTTTCAAGCCCTAGAGATTGAACCCAGGATCTTTCTACCAAGCTACATCTCCAGCCCTTCTCTCTTTTTTGTTTTGGGATAGGATCTTGCTAAATGGCCCAAGCTGTGCTGAAAGTTGTCATCTTCCTACTTCAGCCTGGTAGAGTGCTGGGATTGCCACAAGGTACCACAATGCTCAGCCTTTTTTTTCCTGTTTTGAATATCATTTTAACTTTTCTCATTAATCTACTTAAATTAGTGCTTTTCTGTGATATAATATAATTTTCAGTTGAAATCAGCTAAAACTGGGCATTCAATCTGTTTCAAAATTTGGTTTTGGAATTCCTTTTGTGTTAACTTCTCCTGCTTACATTGTTTGGTGTCTAAAAATCTCCAGGATCTAGTGGCCAAGGGCTACACAGAGCCACAGACTCTGTCACCAGGATGGCACTGGTTCCTCTGCACTGCTGTGCCAGGTACCTTAACACCTCTGCAGGAAGAGCCTGAGATAGGCTGTGAGAGAAGGTATAAAGGGGGGCTGGGGATGAAACTCAGCAGTAGAGTGCTTGCTCAGCATGCCAAAGGTCCTGGGTTTGAATCTCAAAATCAAAAATTAAAAAAAGGAAGAAGACTCAACCTTAACTGAATTTGTAGATTTCTTCTTTCCAGACGATTGACATTTCTTCCCCAGAGAGTTCTTGTGTTCCTGTGACCTGGCCATCTTAGTAATGGATTCTTTCTCCTGGGCTTCCTGCTCTCTAGTTTTGTTACCTGCTATAGAGAACTTTGCACATAGTACGCACCAAGTAAACACCTGTCATATCAATGAATGATTAACTCTGATCTCACTTCCCTTCAACACTATTTTACCCTATTGTGAGTATTGTTACTGCTATTATTTTGCAGCCCTGAGAATTGAACTCAGGGCTTTCATACTGCAGTGTATCCCTGGCCCTTTTTTGTTTGTTTGTTTGTTTTATATTTGGAGACAGGGTCTTGCTAAGTTCCTAAGTTGCCCAGGTTGGGCTCAAACTTGGGATCCTCCTGCCTTAGCCTCCCAGGGTGCCAGCATTACAGACACAGGGCACATACCTGACTTGCAAAACCAACATTTTCATCCATCCTCCATCACTCGCCTCAAAGTGGGATCCTGACACTGATTTCTTACCTCAAAGGCTCTTTGATCCCAGCAAGCTCTGTTGGGAAGTAGTCTGGCCATCCCTCAGCTCAGCCTTGGAAGAGGGCTGATCTGTGGTGCGTTCGCACTGCAGCGCTTCCTGTAGAGCAAAGAGTAGAACATTGACACGGCCGACTGATAGCAAGTATTAGCATGGAACCAATCGGGAAAGAGAACTCGCCAGGACGGCTCTGAGGAGGGAAGTCACTTAGATGCTTAAGGCTTGGATCTAGCACTGAGGGCGCTCAGCTTCCAGAGCCAGTTCGCAGGCAGGATGTCAAGTGGGCTGACTTTCTGCGAGCTGCACTGGCCAGGCGCAGCAGAGCAGGGGGACGCTGAGAGGGCCAGGCCTGCTCAGACTGCAGTGCCCGAACTGGCTGAGAGTCACGGCAACACACTGTGGCAGCAAAGGAGAAAGGTCATGAAAACACAGGCTGTGTAAGTGAAGCGAGAAGAGTGATGGGTTGCAGCCAAATGTAGAAGAAAAAAACTTCCAGGACTCACAGGCACTGTCAGGAGAGCTGAGTGTGTCCATCAGCTACCACACACAGTCAGGTCCCAGCGCCATGCGGGCATCTGCACTGCTAGGACAGAAGTCCCGGCCCTGTCCTCCTCCCACCAGCTTCTGCCTCATGAGTGCAAGGCTGTAGGAAGCACTGATCAGAATGATCACCTGCTGGGAGAAGGGGAGGCGCAGGCAGGGCCTGAGGAGCAACAGGCCTCCAGCAGGGGAGCGGGGGTGGGGGTGGCGCTGAGAGTTGCGGAGGGAGGAGGGAGGCAGCAGAAAGACTCCGCACACCTGCTCACCGGAGAGAAGGGGAGCTGAGGAGGAAGGCCTGCTGCACCCTCCGTGGCCGGCACGGGCTTCAGGCTTCCCAGGTGTGACTCGTCCCCAGGCATCAGGTTCTGAAGAGCATGCCCTGAGCTCAGCTGTTGTCCATTCTTCCGCATGGCTGACAGTCCTCTGAGCCCTCCCTGGAGGGGGAGACTCTACACCAAGGGCTGAAGAGGGCTAGAAAGAGAAATTGGTATAAATCACAGGCCTTGCCCCAAAGCAGCTCACAGTTCCCCTTTGTACTTCCTCTAATTTTATGCAAATCTATGATTCTGAAAGGCCCACTAGGTCTAAATAACTCAGGTAAAATAATAAAAGTGAGTGGCTCTCAGGTGTGGTGGCACATGTTATAACCCCAGCACTCAGGAAGCTGAGGCAGGAGGCTCACTGTGAGTTTGAGGCCAGTCTGGGCTATGTAGTGAGTTCAAGTCCAGCTTGAACTACGTAGCAAGACCCTGGCTGCAAAAAAACAAAAACAAAAACAAATGGTGCCACACACCTGTAATCCCAGCAAAGTAGGAGACTGAGGCAGGAGGACTGCAAGTTTGAGCCCAGACTGAGCAATTCAGTGATTTAACTCAACTGTCTCAAAAGCAAATAAATTTCTTTTTTTGAGACAGGGTCTCACTTTGTAGTTCAGGCTGGCCCTGAGCTCACTATGTAGCCCAGGCAAGCCTCGAACTCAGCAATCCTCCTGCCCCTGCCTCCCGAGTACTGGGATTACAGGTGTGAGCCACCATGCCCAGTGGAAAATAAATTTTTAAAAGGGCTGAGAATATGGCTCAGTAGGAAGGCCTTGGGTTCAATCCCCAGTACTACCAAAGGAAAAAAAAAAGGTAAAAATTATTCAAAACTAAAAAACCAAGAGGGGAGGATGTTTCTCAATAGTGGAGCATTTGCATAGCATGCCTGAAGCTCTGAGTTTGATCCCCAGCACTGTAAAATAAAATAATATTTGATTTAATTTAAAAACTAAATAAGCGAAGAAGGTCATGGGAGTGGATTTTAGAGGTGAAAAAGCTTATTGTTATCACTGAAACATCTTCTGAATCTAACTCAGACTCGTGTTCCTTTTCAGCCCTGCTCCTGTGCAGCCCTGGCTGTGTGCTGAGGACAGCAAGGACACTGAGGACAGAGAAATATGTCTCTCCTTTGGAAAGCTGTCCATCCAGTCTTGCTGCTTTTAACCATGCAGGGAGTCACTCCCAGTCCAATTGCTGGCCTTTATCCTGAGCAAATAAACCTGCTTCCAAGTCAGGACGAACAGGGAGCTCCACACTAGGGAGTGGATGTGGGGACGTCTGGAGTCTGCGGGGGGCGGGGGGAGGCACATTCTGATCAACCAGGGCGACAAAGAGCACCCACAGGTACCCTGTGTGTCCGGAGCAGTCTGTCTTCGTGCACGTGCATGTGCTGAGCCTTACTTAGCACAGGGTTTGGAGCCCGTGTTCAGGGAAGCAACCTGCAGTGCAGGTTCACGGGGAGGGCATCAGTGCCCAGCGGGATGGGCACAGGCTCGGATTTCACCCTCTCCACACTTTCACCCTGTGGGCCCTGCTGAGGGCCGGAAACAGCAGGTGGTGAGAGGCTCCTATCCCTTCGGGCTGCCCTGCTGATGCCTAGAATCCAGCTGATCACTTCTGGTTCTGTGCACCCCACTGGCCCCCACTGCAAAACGTTTTCTCAGTGAGCCCCCCACACAAAAGTGGAGTCAGACAAGGCAGTCAGGGCTTTTGTCTAGATGCAAAACATTCCTGGCTTGAGACCCACCTCGAGGTTAGGGTCTCCCCTGAAAGCTAAGGCCCCTCTCCAGAGAAACCCAAAGCTTTTAAACAGAGCCACATCTCCAGTTCTCTTGTTAGTTTTGAGACAGGGTACTACTTACTAAATTACTAAGTTGCCCAGGTTGGACTTGAACTTTTGATCCTTCTGCCCCAGCCTCTTAGAAGGCTGGATTGCAGGCGTGTAACACCATCTGGCTCTCACAAGCTTTCCCCTCCCCTCCAATGGCTTTGGGGTCCAGTGTTTCTCTGCTGAGTTGGGCTGTGCCTCCCAGTGCTCTGGCACCCGGCACCCTGGGCAATCAGACATCCACACAGGGCTGGAGTCCTGCAACCCCAGACGGCACCTCCTTCTTTCCTCAGGGTTCTCTGTACCTGCTGGAAAGATGCAGCAGCAGGAACTTCAGGCCAGGTGCTTTGTGTGGTGCTAAGTGAAGCAGGCCCCAGACTAGTGCTGTGGTAGGGGGTAGGGGGTAGGGGGTAGGGAACAGAGGTTCTGCCGCTCTCTAGAGCTCACCCAGGTAAGAGGAAGGTGCAGCCTCCTCCCTGGATTCCTCTGAGGAATGTCCCAGGGCCAGGCCAGCTGTGACTGGGCCTCAAACTCGTGAGTAGCCCCTCACAGACAGCTGGACGCCAGCAGGGCACCTTGCCTCCTGGCAGGGACCCAGGTACTGCTCAGGAGTCACGGAGCCTGGCCCTGTCTGCAGGTACCGTCCAAAGTCCAAGAGCGCTGGAGGGCGGCCAGTGAAGGACTCCGGGCACGCAGTCCGGGGGCTCATGACCTGTCACCTGCCCTCTTCTCCGGTTCCCCAGGACCCACCCTGTGTGGATTTTTGCTGTGTGTATCAGATTCACAGCTGGGGGTTCTGAAAAGTTCTCCTCTCCAAACTTCTAGGACCAGCTGTTTTTAGGGAATACTTGCCAGGCTCGGGGACCTAAGGAACAATGGGCAGCAATGATACTCACCTCAGGGTTCCCTACATTTTGTTTCCAGCCCAGAGGTTAATGAGGTTGCAAACTCATACTGTACTCTGAGAGACGATAAGATTCAGAGGGAGAGACGGACAGATAGACATAGTTTAGAAATAAGTTCTTAAGGAGTGTATCTCTGTTGAACATCTCATTTCCCTGGATTGGCAGGAGCATGCGACTTAAAGAGTTCACTTCAATTTATATGTAGTCACCCCTCACACACAGATTCCGTCTACATTTAGATCCAGTGGGGTGAAGGGGGAGTTGACAGGAGAACAGAGCATACTATTCAAAGCTTAAAAATAAAAGTAATGATTCACTTACATGTGAACATTGTTATCCTATACAGAAATTACCCGGTAAGAGAAGTGTTAGAATATGTTTGTTGAGTGACTAGCAAGCAACTGCATGGCTAGTTCAATGTTTCTGCTCTCTGGGAGTTCAATGTTTCTGGTTTAAGAACACTTAGGTTTGAGAAAAAACTGACCACAAGATAAGTGTTTGCCAAACAGACTCGGGAGGCTGGAGGAAGGAGGACATTTCTTGGCAAAACAATAAAACAGTGCTGTGAATGTTTGCCACAAACATCCAATTAGATCCATCAGGGAAAATTGTGCTAGATTTGGCATTTCAAAAATGTTTGCCTTCTGCATAAGAGCAGGACCAGTCTCTGAACTGGCCGACCCTGGGAGGAAGCCCTTAACTCACTCTCAGTGAAGGGATTTAACCTAGTGGTTCTGGCACCTGCCTTGCAAGTGCAAGGTCATGAGTTTGATCCCTGATACCAACCCCTCCAAACTAAAAACAACCAACCAAACCAAACCAAAACAACCTAACTTAACTAAAACAAAGTAAAACAACCCCTCTCCTCACTGTAGCACTGTGAACCCTAGTGGTGCTTGCAAAGCCATTGTCGACATGAAGTTAGTTTCTGTGGGTGGTGTGGACACATTGTCAACCTTGGTCCTGCTGAAGCAAATCTTCACAGAGTACTCGGGGTTAAGCCCTAGAGTAAATCTCTGCCTACGTGTAGCTTTACTGCAGGTGAGGATTTTAAAACAAAGCTATGGGGGGGCCGGAGGGTTAGCTCAGTGGTTCCAGCGCCTGCCTCACAAGTGCAAGGTCCTGAGTTCGATACCTGGTTACCACATATAATGCTGGGCGTGGAGACTCACGCCCACCAACAATCAACACCGCATACCACAATGCCGGACGTGGTGGCTCACGCCTGTAATCCCAGCACTTGGGAGGCAGAGACAAGAGGATTGCTGAGTTCGCGGCGGCTTGCCTGGGCACCATAGTGAGCTCAGGGCCAGCCTGAACTACAAAGCGAGACCCTGTCTCAAAAAGAAAAAAAAAAGCTATGGAAACAAAGGCCAAAAACCTGTCATTTTGTGTGCTCATGTTGGAAGTTAAGACTTCCAAGGATTTTATACCTTCAGTCATTTTCTGACCATCTGAACTGAAATGCTTAAAATACATGTGGTTGTTGGTGACACTCAGATTTACCTTGTGCCCGGCACTGTTCTAAGTGCTTCACATTAGCTCAGCCATGCTGAACTTTTCTTGGGACCTTTTCTTTGTCTTTTTAATGGGTGGAATAAGGAAGGCACAGTGCAGTTACACAACCCAGACAAAGTCACCCAGCTGGAAGTGACAGAGCCAGGGAGCGGGCCTGGGGAATTTGGTGCCACATTCCTGCTCTTCACCGCTGCTGTTCCAGCCCCTGGGCTTGGTCTCCTGCAGAGTTAGGTTCCAAAGCCTCCTCTGGCACGCAGGGTCTGGAAGTGTGTTAGGGAGACAAAGATCAATGAAGCGCAGTCCTGCCCTCCAGCTCTCACAGCGCTGGGGTTGGACCCGGGGGCCTTTGTACAGAGCTACATCCCCAGCCCTTTACTTACTTTTATGTTGAGACAAGAGTCTCACTAAGTTGCTGTCACCCAGGCTGGGCAGGAGCTAGCTCTTCTCCTGCCTCAGCTTCCCGGAGTGCTGGATCACAGACATGCAGCAGGGGACATGAAACACCAGCAGCCCAGATCCCCAGAGCAGGCCCGGGCGCTGACCCCTGGTGGCTGGAAGGCTCAGCAGGGTGGGCCGGTCCCTCCCACCGCACCATTGGCAAAGGCAGCTGCGGCATCCACAGCAGTCCCGCGCTTCTGATGGGCCTCCCTCAGTGAGGAGGCGCAGCGGCCCCTCGGGCAGTTCCAAAGCCCCTCTGCAGCCCTGTCCACTCCCCTCCATCATCCCGTCCACATAGTCACTTCCTGAAGCCAGGCTGCTCCCGAGAGCTCGGATTCGTGGGGGCTGTTCAGGTTGCTGGGCTGAGAAGGGAGCACGGTCATCGCCTATCGGCCATCGGAGGGCACAAGCCTCAGAGGCGGGCCTGCTGGTGTCTGGCAGTCGGTGAGGTGGGAAAGGAGGCTGGAAGCACAGGGCACAGTCCGCACAGGACCTCGGATGCTGGCTGAGACTGGTGTCATCCTCTGGTTCTTCCTTCCTCACTTCCTTCCTGCAACAGATATTAGTTGTGTTTGCTACAACTCTGGGAACAATAGCAAAAAATGTGAAGACAGCCAGACACTGGTGGCTCAGGCCTATCATCCCAGCACCCCGGGAAGCTGAGGCAGGAGGACCACAAGTCTGAGCCCTGTTTGGGAAACAGTGGCTTATCTCAAAATACAAAATAGAAGGAGCTCAGAGTGTAGCTCAAGATTCACTGGATTCACTCAGCAGTATCTCTGTCTCTGTCTCTCTCCCACGCGCATGAGTGCGCACACACACACATATACACACACGTGTGAAGATGATAAGAATAGGTAAGTCTCCTTCCCGTGAGGTTAATGTGACTGTGAAATGAAATAACATTAGTGAGTTAGCCCCATAGGAGATACTGGGACTTGGTAACACCTGGAGGTAACCTAGCAGTGGCTTAAAGTTTCCAAGAGGGGACAGAGGCAGGTCCTTCGAGTTTAGCATCAAACCAACTGGAACGCTGGAGTTATGTGCAGTGGAATGCTATAGGCTCGCAAGAGATAAATGCTCTGTTTTTTTTTGTTTTTTGCTTTTTGAGACAGGGTCTCACTTTGTAGTTCAGGCTGGCCCTGAGCTCACTATGGTGCTCAGGCAAGCCGCCGCGAACTCAGCAATCTTCCTGTCCCTGCCTCCCGAGTGCTGGGAATGCTCTGTTTTTAAGAACTTATCAAACTGTACTTCAACATGGCCATCATCAAAAGTGAAATGACATAGTTACACATGCATGTAAATCCCCACTACTCAAAAGCCTGGGGCTGGAGGATTGCAAGTCTGAGGTTAGCCAGGGCATCATAGTGAGACCCTGTCTCCAAATGACATTTAAAAGGCTGAGGATGTGGCTCAGCAGCATCGGCCTTGAGGCTCTGGGTCCCAAGCGCACTTTGGGGGTGGGAAGCAGCAGCAGTGTCGGTTGGGGGAGGGTGCGATGGCTCGTGCCAGTCTAGGCTCTTCTGTTTCCCAGTTCTATGGCTTTGGGTGGCCGATAGGCTCACCTTGCCTCAGCTTCTTCTGTGAGCAGAAAGCTTGGACACAGAGCTGGCTGCCATGGCCATGAAATGGGATGTGTGTGAAACACACGCCTGGTGCGTGTTCTGTACTCTAGACTTTAATGTCCCTGTGTTAGCTAACAATAGAAGAATGGCCGCCTGGGTGAGCCAGGACTCCTCAACCTCTCAAGCCCTGGTCCAGCCAGGATGGGAAGGACAGTGACCTTCTCCAGGGAGCCTGCCCCCGAGTGACCCCTTGGGGCTGGGGCTGCTCTGGTAGCACGCTGGCCTCCTGCTGTAGTGGTCACATCATGAGGTCCTTGCCTGTTGCTTGCCTGTCTCCCCAGCTGGATGTGAGCTGGACAGGAGGAGCCAGTCTGTCTGTACCCGGTGTGCGCCCAGCCTGCAGCACAGCGCCAGGCATGTGGCAACCGCTCAGGGTATAGAGCTGAGGGATGGTGGGATGCAAGGGCTGAACGGCCCCTCGAAGAGTCTTCTAAGGGGGGCCCCGTGAGGGCGGGGCTGGGCCTGTCCCTGTGGTGCCTGGGTGAGAGCTTGCACATCCTTGAGAGATTCTTTCTAAAAGACCAGTAGGTAGGCCTTCTATTCTCCTCCTCCATCCCTCTTTCCTCCCTCCCTCCCTCCTTTCCTTCCTTCCTTCCTTTCCTTCCTTCCATCTAAATCAAGAGCTTTTCACTGAGCTTTCATCCCAGCCCTTTTTTAACTTTTAATTTGGGTTAGGGACTTGCTAAGTCATGGAGTTGCCCAGGCTTGGAGTGAATTGTGGTCCTCCTACCTCAGTCTTCCAAGTGCCATCACATCTGGCCTTGCCCTTCCGACCCTCCCTCTTTTTGTCTCTCTCTGTCTGTTTCTCTGTCTCTGTCTGCCTGTCTGTCTCCCTTTCTCTCTCAGATCTTACTATGTTGCTGAGATTGGCCCCAAATTCCTGAGCTCAAGGAATCCTTCTACCCCAGCCTCCCAGTCATGGAACTCTAGGCATGTACCACCTTAAAGGTTTTTTGTTTTTAACTTGTTTTCTTTTTCCTTTTTGGTGCTGGGGTTGAGATCAGGGCCTGTGCAGCCCAGCTCATGTTGTCCTGCTGAGGTGTAAGTTGATCTCCTTTTCCTTTCACAGCCTGTCTTGTCCTCTGTTCCCTAACAGTGACCCCATCAGGGAGGAACATGCATGCAGAGTGGGTTCTCAATAGGACAGCACCATACACTAATGGTTCCACTGTGGGCTTCAGGGTCAGAGTGAGCAGGGCTTGAAGTTTGCTTGTTACTTACAAGCTGTGTATCCATGGGTGAGCGATTTAAATTTCATGACTCTCAGTGTCCTCATCCACATGATGGGAATGATACTACACTACATAATTACAAAGTAACTAGAACAAAATAATTAATAATAAATTACTTAGGATACAAATGCAAGCAAGAAATTATAATTTCTTAAATGTGATAGAAAGTGTTGTTTGTTCAGCAGCAAGTCTCACAGATGGAGTTCAGTCAACAGTGAACAATGTATTATAAAGATGTTCTGAAAAAGAGGCTGTCTCCATTCATAGAGATTTATTTCCTTTGTTGCCAACCAAGGGCAGGTTAGCTTTCCTGAAACTGGAGTGAAATGCACTTTAGAAGAAATCATAAGAACGTTAGGAAATGAAGTCAGAGTAGACCATATAAGAGGGTGTACGAACCCCAGAGAGAAAAATGGGGTATTGAGTTAGGGAATCAATGGATAGGTATGGGGTCCCTATGAAGGTAGCATTTTGCACTCAGGTGTGATATTTGTTTGCTACAAAGACTCTTGTGCATAACTCTTGGTGCACATGTGTTCATGAATAAGTGAGTATAGGAGGGAGGAACTATACTTCATAACACACCCTCTGCTTCAGTGGCTATTTCCAACATCTCTCCAGAGTAGTCAGATCACTTTCAGGAGCTTCTTGAGTGACAGCTCTTCACCAACACTTAGTATCATTGTCCTTTCACATTTTAGCCATACTGGTGGGTACCTATAGGTATTGTAACATAGGTTTATTTGCATTTTCTTCAATGAAAATTGAGCATCTTTTTATATGTTGAATGGCCATGTTCATTTGAACAGTTTCTTCTGTAGAGCATTTATGTATGTATTTGCTATTTTTCTACTGGTTGTGCAGGTTGAGTAGCCCTTATTTGAAATGCTTGGGACAAGAAATGTTTAAGATTTGAGATTTTGGAATATTTTCATGTACATAATGAGATACCTTGGGGTTGAGACCCAAGTCTAATGATGGGATTATTTTAGGGTTCATATATGCCTCACCCACATACACTGGAGGTGATTTTCAACATTTTTTTGAATAATTGTGTGCATGAAAGTTTCCTGGTATGGAATTTTCCACTGTGGCATCAAGTAGGCTCTCAGATAATTCTGGATTTTGGAGCGTTTTGAATTTTGGATTTTTGGATGAGGAATGTCAGCCTGTATTTTTCTTCTTGTTTTGGAGGAGTTCTTTATCAGCTCTGGGTAAAAGTCTCGTTGGTCATTCATGTGGCTAGTGTCTTCCCTCACTCTGAGGTTTGACTTCTCACTCTTGTAATCCTGTCTTTGACCTCCTGTGAACACTGAAGATACAAAACAAGTTTCAGCTGCATGGAGATCCGAACATGAGAGGAATAAGCAACGGAACTGTTAGAGGAGGAGAACATCTTCACAAGAAGCTAACCGAAGCAGAAAGGCTGATAACTTAAACTGCATCAAAATCAGGAACTTTTTTCAGTACATATTTTACTTTTTATAATTGAAAAATTTTTAATTTTGTAATAGAAAAATGTAAAATTTTCTCTTTATGGAGCTAGTTATAGAACCCAGAGCTTAACATACTAGGCAAGTGGTCCACCATTGAGCTATAGCTAGATCCTCTAAAAATGGAAACATCTACAGCAGTGATGGTGATCCTTTCAGAGTTGTCAATCCTACAAACAGTCTGTTGTGGCATGTGTGCCATGAGTTTGCCGCCACTGCTATACACTGAGCTGGGCATGGTGGTACATGGTTATAATCCTAGGTACTTGGGAGGCGAGGCAGGAGGATGGTCAACTTTGAGGCCAGCACCTACCTGCTTAGTGAGTCCCTGTCTGCACTCTCCTATTCCCTAAAAGAAAGACTTCAAGAGAATGTGTCTCATGTATACAATCATTAAGAGAATGTTTTATGTATATGCAAAACTGTTGTATACTTTAAATCTATGCAACAAAAAGAGAGTGTTTATGATAAGCATTTGCATCACATGCCTAAATTCTTTCTTCCTTCCTTTCTTTCTTCCTTTCTTTCTCTTTCTTTTCTTTCTTTCTTTCTTTCTTTCTTTCTTTCTTTCTTTCTTTCTTTCTTTCTTTCTTTCTTTCTTTCTTTCTTTTCCTTCCTTCCTTCCTTCCTTCCTTCCTTCCTTCCTTCCTTCCTTCCTTCCTTCCTTCCTTTCTTTCTTTCTTTCTTTCTTTCTTTCTTTCTTTCTTTCTTTCTTTCTTTCTTTCTTTCTTTCTTTCTTTCTTTCTTTCTTTCTTTTTTTTTGAGATAGGCACTTTCTTTGTAGTTGAGGCTGGCCCTGAGCTCACCATATAGCCCAGGCAAGCTTTGAACTCAGCAATTCTCTTGCCTCTGCTTCCCAAATGCTGGGATTACAGGCATGAGCCACCACGCCTGTCACTGTGGTATGTGCTACTGATTGCTGGTGGGTGTGAGTCACCACACCCAGTATTGTTGTATGTGGTTACCGGGGATTGAACCAGGGACCCTGAGTTTGTGAGGCAGGTGCCAGAACCACTAAGCTAAATCTCCAGCCCATATGACTAAATTCTTAATGGCTGTTAATATTGTTTTATAGACCAGGAACTGAAACTCAAAGATGTTAGAACGTCCTTGGATCACACAGCTTCCAAGTGGAGGAGCAGGGCTTCAGACTCAGGTCACCTTGAGTCCAGAGACCATGCTGCTGACTTCTGATGGTACCACCCTCCCTTGCCACCTCGGGAATGTGCCCGGTGGGGATGCAGGTTAGATTCCAGATAGCTCAACACCAGCTCCCTATAAAGTACCTTCCTCACACAGAGATCACTTACATGGCCTTGTGTGCCTTCCTGCAAATATCTGTTTCTTGCACTACTGTGAGCGGCCAGTTGTACACACCAGGCTGTGAGTCTTTTTCTTAGGACTCTGCCTAGAGGTGCGAGTGATGCTGCTGTACCTGGGAGAGACCTGGAGCCTGGGGTGAGCACTCCGGGGAGCTTTGTAGATGAGCAGGATGAATCCCAGCACTTCAGTAGCAAGGGAAGAGGCCAACGTGATGGGCAGTGCCAGCTCTGCCACACCCTGCACCATGGACTCCCCGGTCAGCTGCAATCCAAAAAGTCCTGGTGTGTGGCCACAGCTTCTCCCTCCTCCTTTCCTTCCTCTTCTTCCTGGCCGCTGGTCCTCCCGTGGAGCTGCATCCGGGTTCAGGCAGGGCACTGTGCGGCTGCTTCTGTGGGAAGTGGAATCACAGCAGGGTTTGGGGAATGCGATTAAGGGACGTGGAGTGGCTGCCACAGGTCTGGGCACCTCCGCGTATGCAGGTGACAGAAGCTAGATGTTACCTGGTTTTGCAAGAAGTCTTGTGAGAGTGAGGACAGGCCAGGACTCTGCTCCATCCCCACCAGCTGCCCCGGAGCTGGCCTCACAATCCCGGGCAGAAACGCTCCCAGAGGAGCGAGCTTGCACTGCCCATCACAGTGGTCACCCTTGATGGAGAATGTGTGCCAGGCAGTTGGCTAAGCCTCCTAGTCCTTGTGAACCCAGTGAAAGATAAGCTAACATCGTTTCCAATGGGCAGCTGCAGAAGGGCTGCCCAGGAGCACCAGTGTTCACCCCCCTGTGTCTGCCCAGCTGCCCAGCTGCCCAGTCAGGATGCAAAGCGACCTCATGCGGCTCTAAAACACAGCGCAGCGTTCACCACGGAGCCAGTGGGGGCTAAGCCTTGGGCTCCTCGTGTATTCAGCTCAAATTCAGTGGCGTGTGTTTGGAGAATGGGGACAGTCATCACCAGCTGTCCCACTGGAAAAACAGCTTCCACAGACTTTCTGCTCCCCACCCCCACCTACCTGCGTCCTGCATGCCCAGAGCCACAGCCTAGGTGACACCCATGAAGGCAGCTTGTGTCTCTGCAACAGGAAGTATGTGGAAAATGGAGAAGAAATAAGAGAACAGAGCAAGCGAACAAACCCTTAATAACCAAAACTAAATCGCTCTGTTCTCACTATGGATAATGGTCATGTTGGGCAGCTAATTAACCAAATACTGTTATTTTTCTATATTTTGTAATGGCATGTTTTGTCAGCCTTTTAAACTTTATAAATTGTGGGGATCTCTTTCCACATTCCAAGTACTTATTTTGCAGTTAATTTTGTGCTTGTAGTTTTTCAAAAATCTCTTTCCTTCTCCCTTCCTTCCCCTTCTTCTCCCTTTTCATGCTAGGGGTGGACCCTAGGGTTCCGTGCATGCCAGGCAAATGCTTTACCACCGGGCCACACCCTGGCCTGTGTCCTCCTTTTATTCTAAAGGACCTCTCCATTTCCCGAACCTCATCTAGTGCTCCTTAAGCTCACCCTCTTAGCCGCAGTGATACTCTGCCTCTACCTCTGAGGTTCACCAGTCCCCAAAGACGACTTTGAGGTCCGCAAGCGCCTGAGCTTCCAGCACTGTGGAAAGTACTGCAAGGTCTTTCTGAGAGGGGGTAACAGCAGGGGAGGGGATCGGCAGCATCAGTGGGGGATCACTGGGGCAGGATCTGTTCAGTGTTCTCCGTGACTGAAAGAGGAGTGGGTGACTTAGATGTCCCTGAGCCTTTTACAACGTACAGCCCCACCCAAACCTTGAATTTGCTGATGGGATTTCCTTGGAAATCTCAGTCCAAAGGGCATCCCCAAACCTCACCATTGAACCCGGGTCCTCACGCAGGCCAGCCCAACACTCTGTCACTGACTGTCTGTGTCCCTAGACCTAAAAAGCTCAGTTGATGCTGTTTTGGGGAGTGGGGCTGCTGCGCATGTGGCCTCTCCTGCCTCTGAGGGCTCCTGTGTGGAGGTCAGAGCAGCGCTGAGGGAGGCGGCTGTGTCAGAGGCTTCTGCGTCGCCTGCGACTCCAGACCACACTTTTGCTCTGACCCCAGGGAGTCTGGTGGCGCCTCAAAGAACTGTCTTCTTTCATGGGCTCCACTCCTCCACCTGGTGTCCGGACTGCGAACTACAGCAGATGACAGCGCAGAGACCACAGCGCGGGAAGATGACTTGTGCAGCTCCAGGAAGCCACGGCCCCCGGGCTCCTCCTGCAGCCACCAGAGCTCTAGCGAGTCCCTGTTCAGGTGGCAGCTCCTCTGGGGCCGGGTTTGCAGACAAAGCTGCAGTGGAGGGCGAACGATGCCAGGAGTAAAGTAGAATCATCACACAGAGAGCGAAGTCTCCTTTGGAATTTTAAAAGGCAGACAGGCAGGAAGAGCCAACTAGGTCTGAGAACCTCCTGGCACCACCTCAGAGACTGCCAGCCTGCTCTGGGTCAGCCTTGGAGTTATCTACTTCCGGCTCACAAGTACGTCTCAATCTCCCTATCTCCCCTCTGGACGGAGAGCTCACTTAAGCGTGAATATGTCCACACAGCCATGCGACATGCTCTCCCACACGACCACAGATACATCCAGTCATTCTCTCTCTCTGCACACATGAGGAAATCCATGTACAGTACACGCGCACAACAAAGTAAAGCGGATTCGGGATAATGTCGTGGGCTGAAGTGTCCAGATCCTAATACCCAGGATCTTAGAATGCGACTCTGCTTGGAGACAGGATCTCTAAGAGCTGATTAGTGACAGTGAGCCATGCCGTGGGTCCTCAGCTGATAGGACTGTGTCCTCCTAAGAGAAGATTGGACAAAGATGTACAAAAGGATGACTGTGTGAGGACTGCAGGAGACCACAGACAGGGCAAGGACAGGAGCCGCAGAAGAACACAATAGTGCCTGACACCTTATCTCAGAAACCTGCCCAGCCCAAGAGTGAGAAAATAAATTCCTGGTTATTCAAGTTGCTGTCTGTGGTAGTTGGTTATGGCAGACCTAGCAGATTACAGCAAAAGACAGTAGCAACTTTACTGCATCTGACACTGATAAGCAGGAAAAGTGCTGCGTGTCACCTTGTAATGCACCCATTGTCCGGAGTTGCACGCTGGAGACTGTAGCTGGTGGGGTGGGCCAGGTCATGAGCCACATGGTCCTTGCCTGGCTTGGCCGCTCCCCAGTACCCCTGTGAATCCTGTGCTTACACCACCCCAGACACTGCTGAAGTTTCTAGCCTGTGCAGTCTTCTCCCCCTCCACAAGTCCTTGTCATAAAGCAGGAAAGGAAAATGAGTGGTAGGTATCTTTATTTTTAGTTTTTGTGCTGGAGTTAAATGCAGGGCCTAGTACAGGCTGGTGTTCACTTTAAAGGAAATTATGGAACAGGGCCTGATCTGGAGACATGGGAGACTGGAGAAAGGCTAGGACCTGCTTGGCCTGAGGGGCTTAAGACACAGGGTTGCTATAGCAACAAGGAATGACCCACCCTGAGGGGAGAACTGGGAGGAAGTGAGAACCGGTTCCAGGAGAAGAAACCCAGAGGGAGGTGGGGACACAACTGCTAGGGCATCATCAGCGGAAGACAGATTGCTCTAGACACTCGGTCTTCTGTTGAGAAACAATACTTGAGTCATCTGATCGATGCAGCCAGAAGTATTCTTTTGGGAGTAGCAAGCGCGGTATTGCGATCTGTATTTCTGCTTCTCCACAAATGCCCTCAAATACAGTAACTTTTTGCAGAAGCAGGGATGGAATTCAGAATCGTGCACAAGCCAGGCAGGGGGTGGCACCACTGAGCTGTATCCCCAGCCCTGGCATTCAGAAATCCGTTTGCTGTTCTTGCTCTAAGGCAGAGGAACACAGCATCTGCTGGGGTGAACGCCCCACAGGCATCTTCCCTGTGGTCCTGGCTAACAATCAGAAAGTGTTCCTGTCAACTCAAAAACAGTACCCTAGATGTTGGCTGAGCAAGCAACTCAAGGCAGCTGACCTCAGAGAAAAAGGTCCTAGGATGTGAAAATGTGCTCACTGTAAAGGATCCGTTCATGTTTGGAAGAGAAGTCAATCACAGGACCATCTTTATTTGAATATAACGGAGCAAAAAAATGCTCTTTTATTAATCTGATGAACATTAAATATCTCTGCAGCTGTTACATGAATGTTAGTTGTCTGGCATATAAATGTATACACACTTCCACACGTGACAGATACTGTACATGAGCCTTCCCACACGGAGCATGCCCTTCCACGAGGATACATATGGCTGTCTCAGGCTATTTGTGAAAACACTCTTGGTCCAACATTTTGGCAATTGAAATCAGACACAGAGGAGCATACCAGAAAGATGAGTTCACAGCAGGATCAGCTGTGCTTAAGATGAAAAGTCCAGAAACCTGAAAAGGAATTTACTGAGTTGCACACATGCAGCACATATATACAGTACAGGAGGGCTGGCAGGAACACACAGAGCAGGACAGCTTACACAGCTTTAAACACAGGAAAGAAAAGGACACGAAGCAACACACCCAGACAGGAAGTCCAGGACAGGACCCCTGCCGGGATCTCGTCACAAATGAGGCTGGTGGCAGGGAGATTCTGCACATGTCCTGAAAGCACGCACAACTGAAACTCCTCCAGGACTTTGTTTACATCACCTAGACATTCAGGAAGGGCATATGGTCCGTTCAGCGTGTTCCTGGCTCAGCGGGAAGATACACAGCCATACTCGGGAAAGTACATACCCAGAAAGAACATTTCTTTTTTCTTTTACTGATTTAGATTCAGTGTAATAAAGATGTAGCAATCGTGGTGGTGGAAATGAAATTGAGCCAATCTGTCATGTTCTACTTAGGCAGGCCTGGTGACAATCAAAAGTCAGGAAAGTTTCCCTCTTGGATAAACTACTTGGACCTCAGAAGGAGGCACTTTGTAACTTCCAACTAGTTTGATTCGATTTGCACCGCTCGAAATAGCCAGTTCGCAGTGTGTTTTCCCTACAGAAGTAGCATGGGAAGAAAGTAGGGAATCTCTGCCCTGGTTCATGTGAATGGGGCACTTGCCCTACACAGATGGAACAGGCATGTATCACCCCCAGACACAGAGAGAGCCGAAGGTAGCAAAATAAGTAGAAAGTGATGTGTTTTCAGTGTGTATTAACTGGTGCCTTTGTAAGGGCTATGCTTCTTAACCAGTTCTGAAAAGTCCTGAACCTGACAGGTGGCCTGGTGAACTGGCTTGGGCCCCTTGCCAGCCCAGGGGTGAGGGCCTCGTGAGTGGCCACCAGCTGCTTAGGACTCACCCTCGCTGCTGACAAAGTCACAGGCCGAGGCTGAATGCTGTCTGAGTGTGAGCGAAGGGCTTCAGGCTGTCTTCTCCTCCTCTCCTCGCCATCACCAAGTCGGGACCTCCGGTGAGTCTGTGAGGACCGAGCGTCTGTCTGGAAATGGCCCCTTTCGGGAGCCAAAGGCTGAGCTGACTGACTCCTGTCATTCTGGCTCTCACCATTAGGCACAGGCTTGGGAGGCGGAAACCTAGCCTGGGACAGGAGCTCTGTCAGATTCAGCCAGGCCCTTGCTCGTGTCCCCACCCCCTCCTGTTCCCAGGGCTCTCCACCCTCTGTGCCTCTACAGAGGCAGAGATTCCAAAAATCACTTTCTCTTGGTCCAGCTCCATACAGGCCCCAGCACCCAAAAGTCCTTTGCAGCTGAAAGACACTTTGCAAGTACCAAACACTGGTTTAAGCTGAAGCATCCAAATGCTCTGGCACAGCAAGTGCTGTCAGAACCTCTTTTCCCTGCTGGAGGTGGAGAGGGGAAGCTGCTCTGAAGACTAGACTCATCACAAATCGGGACATCAGCGAGGTAACACATGGGAGGCAGGGCCAGGGCGGGTAGCAGTCGGCTGCCAGGCTCTGGAGAGAAATCCCCAGCCTGCAGCCTGGGAACACTCACCACAGACCCTGAAAAGAACGTCAGAAGAAGCATCTCTAGACAGATGGGTCTATCTGCACTGCTCTTCTCCTTGAATAGTGACTTAGCACAAATTCTGAGACACAGCATGTGTCTGCTTTCCTCAGTTTTCCAAGTACTGGTTAGTGTCCCTCCAACCAAAGGCCAGGCGATCGAGGGCTCTTTCTGTGATCCTAATTACACACAGTTTTAAATGCAGAAAAATACACTTTATGAAAATGAGAAATTTTAGTTTGAAAAAGTTGGGATTATAACAGCAGATGGGATTGTTTGCTAGGCTTTCACTTGGTACTTTCATTTTCCTTCCACTGCAGTTGACACAACATAGTAGTTGCACATCCAAGCGCCAGCGGCCAGTTGCCCTTACAGAATTTCTAGTAACTTTTAATCTCATGAGTATACCCTACTCCCCAGCTATCCCACAAAGAAGCCCAACAGGACACTCCACACACTTTTGGAAGCAACGGGGGCCTTCACCAACAGTCAAAGGGATAAACAGAGTGCAGGAAGCAGAGGAAAGTCCGTGGAGAGAAGAAAGGCAGCGGCCAAGGTTTGTGACCACACACTGTCCAGAAAGTCAGAAGAGACCCCTGGGACCACCTGGGAGGCTTGGCTTCAGTGACAGGAAGGCCACGAGTGGTCCTTCTGAAGGGGACAAAGGGTGGCAGGTTTCATGAACTGGGGTCCTTCTGGCTTAGCCCAATGTTTAGATAAAATTCTGAAGATCTGTGCCCATAGCTTGGGAGATTTATCCATTTAGAATCTATAGTGAACAGTAGAGATTTTAAAAACAAGAGTGTAGTAAGCAAAGTTAACCATCATGGACAACTAGCAAAAATGATGCCCATGCAGGATTCTGCCTTTCTTTTGCACAGTGGACAGAGAGAGACCCATCTTTCTCAGTTATTCTGTACATGCCACATTTAACCTGAAGCCTTAACGAAGGTGAATCAAGAGGTAGAAAATGGGGAAATCAGTCCACATGGAAACAGAATAGCACACAGGGTACTTTCTTGGGTTCTTAACTGCAGAATTTTGTTCTCTAGTAATAGGAGAGGAGGCAGAAGAATGGGGTGGGGTCCTGCTTCTTTCCCAGCTTTGTTACCATCTTTCAAATAAGTCATGTCCATTCTCCACTAGTTGTCCTTCCTTCCAGCCTTGCCGATTTGGGGTTGAGTTTTCCCAATCGTCTGTCTGCCTCCCCAGGGAGATACTCTCTTTCTGCCACAGGCCGGCTCCGCAGCCCCCTCTACTGGCACCACTGATTCATGGTTTATGTTAATGAGACACTTTTCAGTGCCAGTTCAGGAAGCACTCTGAGGAGACTCTCCTGCTGCCCCAGGGAGCGACGATGAGGAAGACAAAACCCTGCCCCTTCCTGGGAGATCCTAGAGGACATAGTGAGGCTCACCCTCCAGCAAGACGTGGAGAGTTAAAGAAGGAATCTTGTTAAATGTGGGTTTTGTTTCCTGGCTGCAAGTCTGTAAGGAGGCTTCAGATTTCCAAGATGTGTGAAAGGGATGTGCTTGGGGGAGGGGTAGCCCCCCAGGTCAGGTAGCTGACACCTGACCGTGGGAGGGTCCCAGCGACCTCTTGTTTCCCAGCCCAGGGAGACTCCATAGGCGAGATGATCACAGTTCTGCCTCCAGGAGATGCTGAGGCCCCTCTGGAGCACAAGCCTGTCCTGGGACCAGGGGCCAGCCCAGGCGGAGCTTGGAGGGGGAACCTGCTTCCACGACACCAGCTAGGAGGGTAAATGTCAACTTTCACCAAAGAGGACTGGGTGAGACTGTTCTTTAAACAACAGGCACGGGAAGGACGCACCACTCTGCATTTCCAAATGGCTTTAGTATGAATTTCTTCCTAATTTGCAATCTCTTACAATTAAGATATCCATTAACATTCTCTGGACTAGAACAACTGGTCTGAATAGCTAACTCAGGAAAGTAGATGTAGTTTTTGTTTTTTTGTGGTACTGGGGGTTGAACCCAGGTTCGCTGCACTGAGGCCCCTAAGCCACTCAGTTTCCCAGCCTGGGCTCTAACTTGCGATCCTCCTGTCTCAGCCTCCCATAGTGCTGGGATTACAGAACTGTGCCTGGCTCAGAACTGGTTTTGAAGAAGTGAATCTCCTTCCCTAAATCTGCCGACAGGATCCACGGTGATCTGGGATGTGGGTGAGGATGGGGGGAGTGGGGGCAAACAGATGGTTTGAGACAGTGCTAACCACACATCCATGCCACAGTCACCAACACCACTACGATGCTTTTACCTCAGACTTTATAGAAGTTGAAACTGTCTTTCTGTCAGAACACTTGCTTCTGCTCAGTCAGGTTTTTGCTGGTAACTGCTCGAGCCTTTGTTTTTCTGTGGCACAGTTACCTTCATTGTCTGTCTAAAAGAGCCCCACCCAAGCCCATGGTAGCACATGGTTTTCTTCGCAAAGCTCTGCTGTAACAGCAAAACTTGCTGGGTGTTCCTTTCTAAGTAAACAGGAAATAGCACTCTGTTTGAAAAAATAAAAAGAATCCCTCTCCTCAGCAAAACAGTAATAATATGCCGACGTATATTTCCTGCTAATGTTGCCTGCAGAACAGGATCTTTTTTACAAGCTTTTGCTTAGTGTCTGAACCTTCCGTGAGCAGCGTCCCAGGGAAGCCAGGCCGAGTAGGATGTTTCAGAAGTTCTTTCTCTGATATTCTGGGAGGCGGCAGCGACACAGTCAGGAAAGATAACAATGCATGAGAAACAAACCCGTGCGGAACCACATGGAAGGGGAAGAAGATACGCATCTATGTGTTAAGCCACAGCAACAAGTCGTGTTCTGATGTTTGACCACTTTCCTAGATACGCAAAATCCGAAGTCTTGAATCCATCCAGAGACTCGACCGGGGCTGGAGGAAGACGAGCGGGCCATGGCTTTGTTCCCATCACATCAGGACCTGGGTTCGTGTGTCGGGCAGGCGCAGCCCCACGAGTCCTCCGCACACGAGCACAGTGGAGGCCAGCAGGATGGGGATGGCTTTGGTGATGCCCACCAGGGAGCCGAAGATGAGGTTGCCCAGCACAGCTGCCGCTTTACAGAGCGCGTTCAGGAAGCCGAAGCCCGTGGCCCTGGGGAGGGAAAAACAGCGACAAGGGTGAGGGAGGGCATGACTCGTCTGACTCAGGCGACAGCCGCACTCATCCTGTGCAGGAGTTTTCAGTGGTTGTAGCAGACACTACTGTGGGGGAGAATTAAATGCTCGTTGGAGAATCTGGGCCAGGAAGCCCAGGTACCAGCTTTCTTTGTTCCTGCTACCTCCTGTGGTGCTCTCAAGGGACAGGAGGAAAAAAGGGAACAGAAAAGGGGACTTCAGAGAATGAGAGAAGTCTCTTCTCTCTTGGTCCAATGGCAAAGAAAGAAATAGTCTCTTATATCGAGTTAATTTACCGTGCCCCAGCCTCGTGTTCTGGAGAAAGGCAGGCATGGCTCTCCAGAGAGAGGCATCCACCTCTCCTGGCTCTGATCCCACGTGAGAGGGTGGACACCAGCAGATCCTCACACAAGTGATCCATCTGCTCGGGTGCAGCTCGGTTGATAGAAGATGCCTGAATGTGCTGAGCCGGTGGCCACTCTTGGCCTCTAGAAGGAGTCAGGTGCAGAGACACTTTTGGCTGTCTCCGCAGCATCCACGATGCATAGGTCTGTGCATGCAGGGGACTGACCTAGAGCTTCATGCACACTAACCACAGGTGCTCTACCACAGATCGCAGCTGCACCCCCTACATCCCATTCTTAAGACATTCTTTGGAAAGGGTACGACTTTTTACCTTTAGTTTTTTGGGGGCTGGGTGTAGGTCAGTGGTAGTCCTGGGGATTGAACCCAGGACCTCACACATGGGGCAAGCACCCTTCTACCGAGCCACCTCGCCCTGGACCCTCAGCACACAGGTACTGAGTGATTCCACGGCAGGTTTCTAGGAGAGAGACTAGAATCTGCTCATGATTATATGCCTCCCTTGACACCACAGGAATATAAATTTGCTCTCACTTTCTGCCAGTGCATTCCTTTTTGGCTTTCCCTGGGTACCTATGAGCATTAAAGGTACATGAAATGCAGGGCAAGTTTTGAATAGCTTCTTTTTTTTTTTTAACAACAAAGGGGAAATGCATCTTGCATATTCCAAAATTAAGCATTGAGCACACACCTTTATTTGCTCCGTACTTCTGGATGGGTTTTCCTTTCAAAGTCCTACAACTACGCATCACTACGTGACCTGTTCCTAGCACCATTTCCTGTCATGTGAGGACCTCTGAGCCTCGGATTTATGTGGTTATTATCAACTAGCCCTTTCCACACTGCTGAGAAGGAATCCACCCTCCTCACTGAGTGCCGTGAGACCAATCTCCATGTGAACTGCACCAAGTTTCTCATATGGCTAAGACACCCCAAAAGCAGATTAAGCCCACTCTTTGGGGCGGCACAGCTCCCCACTGTTCAGAGTGAGGAGGAACAATATAACCTCTGGGCTGGAAGGAAATGAGCGCTTCTGCAGAAGAGGGTAAGCTGATTCTGTACTTTTTCTTCAGAAAGAGACTAGTAATATCAGTGGGTACCGAAAAGATAAGGAGATTTAACAGACTGATAACTGTTTTCAAATGAAGCTGTTGGAGGCTACACATTAGGAATCAAAGGAGATATAAGTAGAAGGACATCAGGGTCGCTTCTTCTCATGCTCCGTGGAAAGGATGCCACCAGGCCTAAGTGGCTTTTTCCTGCCTAACACACACACACTAGCTCTCTCTCTGTCTCTCTGTCTCTGTCTCTGTCTCTGTCTCTGTCTCTGTCTCTGTCTCTGTGTCTTTCTCTCGGTATTACTAAACCTGGGGCCTTGCACCTATCAGGAAAGCCAGCTTAGGTTTATATTTTTTAAAAAAATTTAGCAAGTTCACATGAGCTCCTGTCTCCCCTTTGAATTTCAGACATTATAACAGTGTATTTACTAAAACTCACACACACACACACACACACACACACACAACTACATACTGAACAGGACCTTGTCCATGCTAGTCAAGTGCTCTCTACCACAGAGCTATAGCCATTTCTTAAATTTTTGAAGCAGGGGCTTCCTAAAGTGCTTAGGCCTGTCCCAAACTTATAACGCTCCTGCCTCAACCTCTCAGGCAGCTGGGATTATAGGAGTGCACCACCACACCCAGACCTGACGAACCACTGTTGGTATTAGGGTCAGCTCTTAGTGCTGGACCTTCTATGAGTTTTGACATATGTCCCCCATCATAGCGTCACACACAATAGTAAATACCTCCGAGCCCCACACATGTGCCTCCCTCCTCCGTCACCTGATAAGCACTCATCTTTCTTTCTCCACGGTTTCAGTGCTCTGGAAGGTCATTTAGTTGAAAACATACAGCACAAAGCCAGGTCAGACCGGCTTCTTTTATATATGAAAAGCTCCATTCTAGCTTCTAGATTTTAGAAGCAAGAACTACCAACCACATCTACTGGTATTAAGATGAGCTGGGCCCCTCTGGGGAAATGCCTAAAGAGTATGCTGCTGCTGAGAAATGGGACATTCCCCTGTCATGGAGTCACGACCTCTCATATCACTTGGGGCAGGGCATCACATGCAGACAGCTGTCTCCTGCGTCACTGAACCTGTGGTGTGACGGCCACCAAGACATGTGAGCAGCAGGAAAGATACATGCGTTAGAAGCATCTGCTATGAGAGCCTTCCACAAAGGCCAGCAAAGCTTTTAAGCAATCAGGTTCTCCGGTCTCACTTCCTAAGCAGAGGCAGCACATCAGAGGAAAATCTGTGGTGCAGAACACACAGGCTCCTCTGATGTGGTTGGAGCTCCAGAAATTGAGTCTGAAAGACACAGGATTCTTCTCAGCTGTTAGCGGCTGGAGCCCGCATGCCCACTGTGTCAGCACCAGACCTACAATAAAAAAGTAGCACAGGAGAAACCTCCAGTGAATCAACTCCCTGCTTTTACTTAAAGTAAGGCTACTACTCCTGCCAGCAAAGGAAAAGTCACCTTATGCTCACAGTCAAGAGTGGGGAGCTCAGAGCCCACAAAGCCCCTTCCCCTCTCCACCTCAGCAGGGTGAGTGCCTGCATTCTTCCTCAGACAAAAGAGGTTTTCCTGCCTCTCTTCCCCAGCAAGCACCACAGGGGAAGACAGAGACCATCTATCACTTTTCTATGAGCCTCCTCTTCCTCCTCTGTTCCTCCTCTCTCCAAGAAGAATCCTCAGTTCTCAATTACTGTGAAGCCACTTAAAATGTTTTAGTGCATGCAGGCATGGTGCTGCACACCTATAATCCCAGCACTTGGGAGGCTGAGACAGGAGGATCACAGGGTTGAGGCCAGCCCCAGCAAGTCTGAGGGCAGTCTGGACTATACAGCAAGACTTTGTTTAAAAAAAAAAAAAAATGTATAGATCCAAGTTTTTTCCTGAACAATCTCTTGTCGCTCACCAGCCCTGTCCCCCTCCACTAGCTATGGACTGCCCATGGGTGTCTCCTCAGCATAACTGGCTAGTGGTTTCTTCCTCCGGGATTCACAACTTGGTGGGGTTGCTTTATTTATGCGACTTTCTGTTTTACTTAGAGGTGCAGATGAGGAGGCTGTTGGCTCTCCCTTTGTGGAGTGAGGACAGTACAGTCGTCACCTCTGCCAATTCTTTTTTGGTTTTTCTGGCCTGAACGCTGAGCCAGACTCTTGAGTTTGGTTTTTGTTTAGGAAGAAGAAAGGGATTTGAGTAATGCTGGCACTGAGCAGAGAGCTGGCACGCGGTAGGCACCCGGTGAGCATTGGCCAGCATTTTTGGAGCCAAATATCTGCCCCACTGACTCATGAAAGTATTAGAGAAAACAAAAGTAAACACTGCATTGTGGGAGGCCCTGAAATGGGCCAGATGTGGTGGTGCATGCCGTAATCCTAGCACTCAGGATGCTGAGGCAGGAGGACTGCCCTCCAGCTGGAGACCACCCTGGGCCTCACCAGACCTGTCTCAAAGTGCAAAATAAAAAAGAGAAAGGAAGAGATAGCATAGATCCAGACTTAGTTCACAATTTTTCTGCTAAAGAGTAAGACGTGAGCACAGGCTTTAGCCCACATTTTGGAAGAACTTTTTTTTTTTTTTTT
>PVIC010023062.1:0-27151 GCA_004025085.1 Thryonomys swinderianus | reverse complement strand
CACCAGCAATCAATACCACATACCACAGTGCTGGGAATGGTGGCTCACGCCTGTAATCCTAGTACTTGGGAGGCAGAGACAGGAGGACTGCTAAGTTTGCGGTGGCTTGCCTGGGTTACATAGTGAGCTCAGGGCCAGCCTGAACTACAAAGCGAGACCCTGTCTCAAAAAAAAAAAAAAAAGGTATTTATGAGAAACCAACAGCATTATCCTAAATGGTCAAACACTGAAACCTTTCACATTAAGATCAGGAACAAAGCCGGGCGTGGTGGCTCACGCCTGTAGTCCCAGCACTCGGGAGGCAGAGACAGGAGGATTGCTGAGTTCGAGGCTTGCGTGGGCTACATAGTGAGCTCAGAGCTAGCCTGAACTACAAAGCGAGACCCTGTCTCAAAAAAAAAACAAAAAACAAAACAAAACAAAAAAAAGATCAGGAACAAAACAAGGATGTCCAGTGTCACTGCTCCTGTTCAATATAGTGCTAGAAACATTAGCCACTGCAATTAGACAAGAGAAAGAAATAAAAGGAATAAAGATAGGAAAAGAAGAAGTTAAACTGTCATTATTTGCTGATGACATGATATTCTATCTAGAAGATTCTAAAAACTCCACCAAACAACTGCTAGACTTAATCACCAAATTTTGTAGCGTAGCTGGATACAATGCTCAAAAATCAACTGCATTTTTAACACAAATAACAGATTGACTGAGAAAGAAATTGGGGAGTCAGTTCCTTCCACAACAGCATCCAGAAAAATGAAAAATCTAGGAGTCAATCTAACAAAGGAGGTAAAGGACCTCTACTCTGAAAACTACAACACTCTGAAAAAGGAGAATGAAGAGGATATTAGAAAATGGAAAGACATCCCTTATTCCTGGATAGGAAGAACCAACATCATCAAAATGGCTCTACTCCCACAACTACTATATAGATTCAATGCAATTCCGACTGAAATTCCAATAACATATTTCACAGATCTGGAGACCATCATCCAAAAATTCATCTGGACCCAAAATTCATCTGGACCCAAAAGCAATTCTAGGAAACAAGGACATGGCAGGGTGTATCACTATTCTCAACTTGAAACTTTACTACACTGTGATAAACTTTACTACCACTGTGATTAAAAACAGCCTGGTACTGGCAAAGTAACAGACCTAAGTATCAGTGGAACAGATTACAAGATACAGAAACAACTCCAGATACACTAAGCCACCTTATCTTTGACAAAGGAGCCAAACATCCTCAATGGAGAAAAGATAGCCTCTTTAACAAATGGTGGTGGAAAAACTGGGCTTCAACCTTCCAAAGACTGAAGCTAGATCCATCCCTTTCACCATGCACTAAACCGAAATCAAAGTGGATTAGATACCTAAATATTAAAATAGAAACTCTAAACCTGCTGCAAAATAGGTTAGGTAGTACTCTTGGAGACACTGGCTTAGGAAAAGACTTTATGAACAAAACCCATGTAGCATGAAAACTAGCAGAAGAAATCAACAAATGGGATCTCATCTTATTTAAAAGCTTTTGCACTGCAAAAGAAACCACCAGCAGAGCAAAAAGGCAATCAACAATATGGGAAAAAAATCTTTACCAGTAGTTCCTCAGACAAAGGGCTACTATCTAGAATATATAAAGAGCTCAAAAAAACCAGCCCCCCCAATTTAAAGACCCAATTAAAAAATGGGCATATGAAATGAACACTTTTCAGAGGAAGATGTAAAAGCAGCTAAGAAGTATATGAAGAAATGCTTAATGTCACTGGACATTCGAGAGATGCAGATGAATGTAACACTGAGATTTCATCTCACTCCACAAAGAATAGCTGCTATGTTGAAATTAGTCAGCAACAAATGCTGGCAAGGTTATGGAGAAAAAGGAAGCCTTCTCCACTATGGAGATCAGTGTGGTGATTCATCAAAGAAAAAAAAAAAGGATTACAGGTCCCATTTGACCCTGCTGGGGATTTACACAAAAGAATTTTGGACCCAAAAAAGACATACATGCACCCATGTTTATAGTAGTTCAGTTTGTGATGGCTAAATCTTGGAAATAACCCAAATGCCCATCAACTCTAGACTGGATAAAGATGTTTAAAAACAAACAAACAAACAAAATGGAGTATTACTCTATCATAAAGAATAAGTTTGCATCATTTATACTCAAATAGATGTTCCTTAAGGACATACCCATAAGTGAAAAAAATAGGTCACAGATGTGTAAATATTGTATCTTTTCTCTGGTATCAGAAACTGAAGTTGTAAATGTGTTCTAGAATGCATGATTGATATTGTGAAATAGTAAATATTCAAAGAGAAATGAGGTTTAGGGGTAAATAATGAGGGGAAAGAAAAAAACTGATGGTTATAAAAAAAGAAACAAAGCTTGTGTATATAGGGGTAGGGGGTTTTAGGATAGGTAGGGGAAGGGGAAAAATGAGAATTAAATTCTGTCATAAACTGGTACAAATTCTCAATGTGGAATATAATTGTGATGTGTATATATAATGTAGAAAAAAATCTGTTATCAGTTACTATTTATACACAAGGCAAACACAGCAAAAAACATGTTAAAAATCTACTGTCCAGGGCTGGAGGGTTGGCTCAGTGGTTCTGGTGCCTGCCTTGCAAGCGCAAGGACCTGAGTTCGATCCCCGGTAACCACATATAATGCTGGGCGTGGAGACACGCCCACCAACAATCAACACCGCATACCACAATGCTGGGCATGGTGGCTCACGCCTGTAATCCCAGCACTCGGGAGGCAGAGACAGGAGGATTGCTGAGTTCGTGGCGGCTTGCCTGGGCACCATAGTGAGCTCAGGGCCAGCCTGAACTACAAGGCGAGACCCTGTCTCCAAAAAGCAAAAAAAAAAAAAAAAAAAAAAAAAAAAAAAAAAAAAAAAAAAAAAAAAAAAAAAAAAAAAAAAAAAAATCTACTGTCCAAACTACTTTTTTTCCTTGAGAAAGGGTCTTGCTAAAAGGAAGTATAATAGCTCAATTAAGAAATCCCAAATCAACTAGAAGTTGTAGCATGGAGGCTCAGATCTGTAATCTCAACATTTGGGAAGCAGAGGCAACAGGATTGCTCTGAGTTTGTGGCTAGCTTGGGCTACATAGTGAGTTCAGGGCCAGACTGAACTACAAAGCAATATCCTGTTTCAAAAAAATCTAAAAGAAGCCCCAAGTCAAAATGAAAAAGACAGCAATAACACAACCAGATGCTATCTTAGGCTAGAGAGTGCCATGTCTATCGTTCCAACTCTATGTAAGCAGGAGGTCTCTAGCCAACCAAACAGCAATGATGGGGGAGGCTTGCTAGGAGAAGAAATTAACTACACAACCATCTGCCACTCTAAAATGCTCAATCCCTTCATCAGTACTTAGAGAGGAAAGAATGTCTTTTCAGAAGATTGTGCCTGTGATTGTAAATATAAAATAAATCTGTATTTCTAAACATAGGTGAAGAAAGAGGCCTATTTTCTCCAGAACATACTCATAACTGACTCCATAGAAATAAAATCTGAGCCTATTACTTCCAGAGTAATACTTCTGAGACTCTTAGATATTTTCCTTTTAAGAATGCTGTTTTTTTCAACTCTGAAGATGAAATAAAAATCATATATTTAGAGAATACAATTTGGTGAGTTTTCAAAGTACTTTATCACCATAAAACTACCCACTGTCTGCAATATTATGTATCCCTATTCAGTCTTTTTGTTCCTTATCATTTATCCTCAAAGGTAGGTAAAGTGTATAGTAACTATTTTGGATGTGTCAATACAATTAAACATAATTAAAAGTAATCTTTAAATATGTTATTATTGCTCAGTACAAAAAATTATGTTATTTACCTGAGTTTCTTTTTTATTGGATTCCTCTTCTGCATCTGACTGTTGTTCTTGTTCATTTTCATCACTCTAAAATAGATTGTCAATTTATTTTAGGTGAGAAAAGACAAATTTTAAACACTTGATATTTAAGAACATTAGGGCTTTTCTCATTTAAAATGACTCTTGAGAAAAACACACTATGAAATGGTCAAAAGAAAACTGGATTTTTAAGTGGCCATTTCTATCCTATTAGGAAGAAATCTTTTTGTTGGTATAGCACAATCTAAGTAGCCATAATGTCTGTGTGAAGAGAATTTTTCTAACATGAGGTGTAAGAAACATGCCTATATTGAAGATGAACAAAACAATTAACATGAATAAAGTATTCTACTTTATGATACTGCATATACTTCAAAAGTAAATGTAAACACTATGTATTTTGTCACTTGATTAAAATGAAGCAGCAAAAACAATTTCATGTTAAAAAGCTAGGTTAGTAAACTTAGCAAGACTTTATGTGGAATACTTTCTAGAAATTTCTATGAGTTTGAGTACATAGGATAGAAAAATCAAGTTTACAATGGGATACATCTAGGATCGCAGCCTATGAGATTGTTCTACTATATCATCAAGCTTTAACGGGTTAAAGAATAGAAAATAATTTGTATTGAAATATCTGGTTCAGGTTCATTGTAGAAATAGTACACATTTTAATCTAGATTTATTTTAATAAGTCTAGTTTTATATGAGTAGTATTTTTAGTTGTGTGACTTAAGATAAATTATTTTAACTGTCTGAGCCACTGTTATCCATAAGTGAGAACATAAATTATAGGATTTTGTCCCATGAATTAGAAAGACATTTTGTACAAAACATCAGTTTGGTGTCTGGTAATACTTTATGTCAAGTTAAGTGAACAAAGGCAATTAATGATATTGGTGCTATACTATTATTAACTTCATGCCATAAGCTCACAGTCTTCTAATTTCTTGGGGGAACACTGGAACTAGAAAGAAGTGGGGGAGGCTCAAAGATGCTAAAAATTAATAACTATGCAATTGAATCTAATACTACAATAGAAGAAAGAGCCACCTAACTACTCACCATTTCTTTGACTAAGCACTTGGTTTGTTATGTATGTCGTCTGTTAGAGGTTCAAATAGGAGATATCTTATCTTTTCTCTACAGAAAAAAAATAGACCTACACTTTGATAGCTCAGTTACTCTACTAGAGACCATGGGGATTTCACTGTGGATCGGAGGAAAGATCCTTAGAAATGCTGGTCAAGTGCATGATTTCGTAAAGTGGTTTTCTGAACAAAGAAGGCATCCGAATAAAATTGGGGAAAAATAAATACTAAATAACAGTAATTCAGCTTTGGCTATGAGCCATTAAGAATAATTTTAAGTACTAAGACTTACTGAACAACAGGATGTGAAGACTAAGGTTTTATTTGTTATTAAGAATGTTACTGAGGGGCCGGAGATTTAGCTCAGTGGTTCCAGTGCCTGCCTCGCAAGTGCGAGGTCCTGAGTTCGATCCCTGGTAACCACATACAATGCTGGGCGTGGAGACTCACGCCCACCAGCAATCAACACTGCATACCACAGTGCCAGGCATGGTGGCTCACACCTGATATCCCAGCACTGGGGAGGCAGAGACAGGAGGATTGCTGAGTTCGAGGCTTGCCTGGACTACATAGTGAGCTCAGAGCCAGCCTGAACTACAAAGTGAGACCCTGTCTCAAAAAAAAAAAAAAAAAAAAAATAAGGAATGTTACTGAGCAATCAGTTAAAATTACTAAGACATTATGCACTTTTTACCAAAGAACAAAACACCTTATCCAAAAAATAATGAACCAGAACCTGGTTAACCCGACAGTTTATAGAAATAGAAAAAAAAAGAGAAATGTATTAACTTATCCTTCACAGAAATAATTCATTTCCTTAAAAAATAACTGCAAAAAGCTGAGCGTGGTGGCTCACGCCTGTAATCCCAGCACTCGGGAGGCAGAGACAGGAGGACTGCTGAGTTCGAAGCTTGCCTAGGCTACATAGTGAGCTCAGAGCCAGCCTGAACTACAAAGTGAGACCCTGTCTCAAAAAAAAAAAAAACTGCAAAAAAAAAAAGCAAAAAAGGCAGGACCATCTTGCTGAGACTTCAAAGAAAAATCAATCATAATATATAATTCTTATTTAGATCCTAATCAAACCAGCAAATAATAAAGCCAAAATCACAAACTACTTTTGGCTTTTGAGTCAACTGGATACTGAACTGGGGAATGGAGGGAATTTAGCTGAAACAACAGATACATGGTATGAGATTACTATACTCTTCATTAACTTTTGTTATGTTTGAACTTTTCTCCTGGTCATTTATGTATTACTTTATTTTCCACATCTTTTTAAACTACTGTTTTATAGGTACTATTGACTCATCAAGAATAATGTATACAGGGCTGGAGATTTAGCTCAGTGGTTCTAACGCCTGCCTAGCAAGTGCAAGGGCCCTGGTAGGCTCCCTGGTAATCACATATAACAATACTGGGTGTGATGACTCACACCCACCGGCAATCAGTACCACATACCACATTGCCAGGTGTGGTGGCTTACGCCTGTAATCCCAGCACTCAGGAAGCAGAGACAGGAGGATTGCTGAGTTCCAGGCTTGCCTGGGCTACATAGTGAGCACATGGCCAGCCAGAACTACAAAGTGAGATCCTGTCTCAAAAAAACAAACAAACAAACAAAAGAATAATGTATACAAAGGCCAGGGATTTAGTTCAGTGGATCCTGACCCAAATGCAAGGTATAAGGTCCCTGGTTTGATCCCCAGTAACCACATACAACAATACCAGGTATGGTAACTCACACCCACCAGCAATCTGTACCACACACCACAATACTGGGCATGGTGGGTCATGCCTGTAATCCTAGCACTTAGGAGGCACAACCAGGGAGACTGGTGAGTTTGAGGTTTGCCTGGGCTACATAGTGAGCTCAGGGCCAGGCTGAACTATAAAGCGAGATCCTATCTCCAAAAAAAGAGCATAATGTATACAAGTATTATGCCCACATGATGGACAATTCATGGATACTAGAGCTATTCAAGTCCACTTAATGCTTACCCACATTTTGTGCTACTGCTTTTATTTCAGTTTTGTATATCTTAAGCTACATTATCATATATGACGTGATTAAATAGAATGAAAATGGACTAAATCACTGCAATTAGGAAACTGAGGTATTCAAGAGTTTATGTAAATGTTTACAAGAGAAACAGAGTTGAAAATAAGTGAAATAAATAGGACACAGATGTGTAAGTACTGTATCTTTTCTCTAGTATGAAAAACCAAAGGTATAAATTAATGACAAAATGTATAATAGGTTATGTGAAATAGGAAGAAAATATGCAGAAGGAAAAGGTAAAGGGTGAGTAGAGGAAAGTAAAGAAGGAAAAGAAAAAGTTGCTAGTAAAAAAAAAAAGAAACAAAGCTTATGTATACAGGGGGAGGAGGTGGTAGGGAGGGTATGGGAAAGGGGAAAAATGAGAGTCCAGCCAGGTGTGATGGCTCACGGCTGTAATCTCAGCACTTGGGAGGCAGAGGCTTGCTGAGTTTGAAGCTTGCCTGGGCTACATAGTGAGCTGAGGGCCAGCCTGAACTACAAAGCGAGACCCTGTTTCAAAAAAAAAAAAAAAAATCGAGATGTGTCATGCATAGGTACAAGTTCTCAATGTTAAACATGACCATATTATATGTATAAAACGTACCAATAAAATCAATTTAAAAAACAGGATTGAAGAAAGTATAAAACATACATTATGCTGGGCGTGGTGTCTCACGCCTGTAATCCCAGCACTCAGGAGGTAGAGACAAGAGGATTGCTGAGTTCGAGGCTTGCCTGGGCTCCATAGTGAGCTCATGGCCAGCCTGAACTACAAAGCGAGACCCTGTCTCAAAAAAACAAAAAACAACAAAAAACATACATTATGCAAGGTTTAATCAGAAGAATGCTTTCTAAAAAGGTAGCTCTAATATAAAATGTAATTAGAGTTCAATAGGAAGACATCTGTTTTATAATGGAAAAATGGATAAAAGAGATTTTAAAACTTCTTTGGTTGAAAACCAGTTTATATCTAAGATCAATACAGAGGTTATACAACCAATTTTGGCTTCACTTGTCATTTACTTCTCTTAAAAATTTTTTTATTCTAATCAAATTTAAGTGTACTGATATATAACAGCACAGATACATCTCATAAACATATTATTGAGTTGCATTTCTATCTCTATAGTTCTATTCAAATGCTTTTCAAAAACAGGCATAGTTAATTTCAAAATTAGAAATCAGGACACCAGTGCTCAGTGTGGTGGTGCACACCTGTTAGTCCAGCACTCAAAGGCTGTGGCAGGGGGACTGCAAGTTCAAGTCCTACCTGGACAATTTAGTGAGAAGTTGTCCTAAAAGTTAAAAAGATGTAGTTCATTAAAGAATATTCCTGGGTTCAATTCCCCAGTATAAAAATAACAAAAACAAAAACAGAAAAGCCTGGATCTGCTTGACTTTGAAAGTGAAAATAATGACTGAAAGGAAGAGAAATTTGTGGGCATCTGCAATGCTGTTTTTAAACCACTTTCTTATGCTAGACATTTAGCAACTGTGCTTCTGCATACATGTCATGCTCCCACAGAATTCTTACTTTAAAAAGAGAAAGAAAAAAAAAACAAAACAAGAAGCTAGAAGAAAAAGACTAGATATGTTTGCTCTTCCATAGTTACATACTGTTTTGAAACAAATTGCACATTAATGATACTGTCTCATAATTCTCTATATGTAAGAAAAAGATCATACACAGTCATAGATCTGAAAAACACTATGTCAGGCATATAGTCAATGATCTGAAAAAAATCAATTTTTAAGGGGTTGTAATATGTAAGTAAAACACTACACAGTATCCCTTAAGATGGAAACAATTGTTATGTAGATTGTATAATATTATTGGTGAAAATAAGATTAAATATAAAACATCCTTCTTTTGAGAAATCTAAGATACATAAGCAGTTTAGCCATTATAAAATAATCAGTGTATGTGTTCCAAGTCAAAGCCATTTTAATTTTTACTCCAAACCGAGGCAGAATTCCTATTAAGTCATAGCAAAAAAAAATCTAAGTAGTTGTTAACTATCTTTACAAAAGGATTTTTATTTAACAACCAATTCAGAAAGCACGATGATTTAGATATATAATCTGAAACATTAGGTATTCTATGAAAGTAGTTGTAGCAGATTCTCACATCTTGTGTCCAAAAGGAAACTCCTGTAGATCTTCTTTTCTCTCTTGGTCGCCGTCGTTCTCTGATGGATTTAGGTTGTGACTTATCTTCCCCTTCTTTCTCTTCTTCTTTTCTTTCTCCTTCTGTTAAGGATTACAACAAACCACACGATAGCAATGTATCCTGACAGAACTGTGAAAGCTATATATATATATCAGAAGGCCAGGGCTGTTGCAGAGTGGTTCCACGCCTGCCTGGTAAACGTAAGGTCTTAAGTTTGATCCCTGGTACTGCCAGGGGCGGGGCGGGAAGCTATATCGGTCAGAAGACTTCTTTTTTTGAGACAGGGTCTCGTTTTGTAGTTCAGGCTGGCCCTCAGCTCACTGTGTAGCCCAGGCAAGCCTCGAACTCAGCAGTCCTCCTGCCTCTGCCTCCTGAGTGCTGGGATTACAGGCTTGAGCCACCACACCTGGCATTGTGGTATGTGGTACTGATTGCTGATGGGCATATTGTTGTGTGTGGTTACTGGAGATTGAACCAGGAACTTTGTGCTTGTGAGGCAGACATGGGAACCACTGAGCTAAATCCCCCTCTCCCTGTCAGAACAATTCTAAATTAGCATCCTTAGTGAAGCTTCCTACATTTCTCCAAGCACAATTTTTGGCCCCTCTGTGTTCCTATCCTTTTCGGTAAACACATATCTTTAGCTCCAATTAAGGTATGTTCCTCAAAAATCACAAAAAGTAATATCTCCCTTTTTCTAGTGTCTAAAATAAAAATTCTGTTCAAAACATATTGTATTTGCTGAACAAGAAACAATGGAATCCTATGGGAAGGACAGGGTTCCAATTATTAATATGTGATAAAGATAGCTATTATCCTCCAAGCTGACACTGAGGCGCCTAACCTTCTGGCTTGCCTGGAATGCAGTGAGTGAAGAGGAACTGTCTTGGACCACACAGAAAATAAGCAATATAGTTTACATAAGCAGAGAACTTCCTTTTTGTGCTCATGGCCTGTGCATCACATCAACCTGTGAGGGAGAGAAAAAATGACCCACAACCATCCTATGATGGGACACAAAGTAGGAATGATATAAATCTTAGTTTCCATGCTACCAGTCCTCTTTTAGGGGAAATACATATTTGTTTCATTTCTACCACAAATATCTTTTATTTAAAAAATCAACATAAAAATGTTATGTCTTGGGCCGGAGGGTTAGCTCAGTGGTTCTGGTGCCTGCCTCACAAGCACAAGGTCCTGAGTTTGATCCCCGGTAACCACATACAATGCTGGGTGTGGAGACTCACACCCACCAATAATCAATACCACATACCACAGTGCCAGGCATGGTGGCTCATGCCTGTAATCCCAGCAATCAGGAGGCAGAGGCAGGATTGCTGAGTTCGAAGCTTGCCTGGGCTACATAGTGAGCTCAGAGTCAGCCTGAAGTACAAAGCGAGACCCTGTCTCAAAAAAAAAAAAAAAAAAGTTATTCTTAAGATTTCTGTGGGCTGGAAATTTAGCTCAGTGGTTCCAGTGTTCGGCTAGCAAGCGCAAATTCCCTGGTTTGATCCCAGGTAATCATATACTGCAGTAAGGGGCGAGGTGACTCAGGCCAATCAGCAATCACTACCACATACCACCCTGCTGAGTATGGTGGCTCACACCTGTAATCCCATCACTTGGAAGGCAGAGGCAGAAGGACTGCTGAGTTTGAGGCTTGCCTGGGCTATACAGTGAGTGAGTTCAGGACCACCCTGAACTACAAAGTGAGACCCTGTCCAAAAAAAAAAAAAAAAAAAAAAGATTTCTGTTTCCTCCCTGAAACAGTTAAAATGGCTTTAGGGTTACATACTACTAGAACACTAAAGTTTTTTTTTTTTTTTTTTTGAGACAGAGTCTTGCTTTGTAGTTCAGGCTGGCCCTGAGCTCACTACGTAGTCCAGGCAAGCCTCGAACTCAGCAATCCTCCTGTCTCTGCCTCCCGAGTGCTGGGCTTACAGGCATGAGCCACCATGCCTGGCACTGTGGTATGTGGTATTGATTGCTAGTGGGCGTGAGTCTCCACGCCCAGCATTGTATGTGGTTACCGGGATCGAACTCATGATCTTGCGCTTGCGAGGCAGGTGCCGGAACTACTGAGCTAACCCTCCAGCCCCTAGAACACTAAAGTTTTAAAAAAATTAAACAATAGACATATCAGGAACACAGATGATTTTTTTTTTTTTCCTTTTTGAGACAGGGTCTTGCTTTGTAGTTTAGGCTGGCTCTGAGCTCACTATGTAGTCCAGGCAAGCCTCAAACTCAGCCATCCTCCTGCCTCTGCCTCCCGAGTGCTGGGATGACAGGTGAGAGCCACCACGCCTGGCATTGTGGTATGAGGTATTGATTGCTGGTGGGCGTAAGTCTCCACGCCCAGCATTGTATGTGGTTACCGGGGATCGAACTCAGGACCTTGCACTTGCGAGGCAGGCGCCGGAACCACTGAGCTAACCCTCTGGCCCAACACAGATGACTTTTAAGACTATTTGCAAACAGTCATGGGAAATGACACCTCAAAATTACAGTTTTAAGAGTAATTCTTAAAGTTTTAGAATTAGTTCTGAGAAAAGGTCTGAAAAAATTCCAATGTTATTAGTGGATGTCCCGATGATATAAATGGGGTAAACAGGCCAGCAGGGTCCAGAGGGAAGAGTAGCTGTTATTACTTTGTTCCAGCCAATTGCTAACAAATGAGCATTCAGATCTGGTTTTGATAAATTTTTAAGAAAAGTCAAAAAATCTGAATTTTATGTGAAACGTTCCTAAATTTAAATTTGGCTCAAAATTTTACAAACATTGTATGGGCCTCACAGAAAACAGTTTAACAACTAAAACATCCTAATGACCAATAAAGAAAATCTAGCTGGAAATTCAGAAAAGGTTTTTTGATGCTTATTTTATTGTACTGATTTTAATCACAATAAAGTTTAGCTCTTAAATATAAAATTGAATCATTTACCACTCATCTTTAATATGAAAAAGAATTATTCAGACTTTCAATAGGAAGTTGAATAAGAATTAATTAGCATTTCAATAAGAAGTGTATATCAATAAAGTGATGTGTCCACTAATATGGCAGAATATGGCTAAGACATCTAATTTTCAAGAAGCATGAACATTTTTTTCTCAGTAAGAATGTTACATATGTTAAGTGATTTTAGTTTCAGTTTCCAAAAAATAACTGAAAAATATGATCTGCATAAAAAACAGCTTACTGTCCCTGAGAAGTACTGCACTAAAAGCCAATCTTAGTACCATTGCCCACCAGTGCTTCTAAATTCACTTTTTCAGGAGGACATAAAGGTTTTCATGAAGTATTAGATTACAAAGATGTATGTAGTAACTCCAGATTACAACATTTTCTGTATTTTTTTCCCTTATTTTTCTCATTCTCGATGTATTTTTTCTGTTCAGACCTAGAAAGTCACAATTTAGAATTCTATTCTTTTCATTACACTATTAAGGAAAAGACAAAGGATTATATGAAGATAACAAAGTGTTTTGAAAATTGTTCTTCTTACCTCTTTCGCTTTCTTTTGTTAATGTCCTAGAGTAAGCCGAAGTTATCCCCACAAGACTATTTGGCCGGTTGAGTTGACTTGAAGCGTAGAGTGAACTGCTCATAGTAGAAAGTGAGGACGATGAAGTGACTGAACTTGAGGTTGATACTGGCCTATAACGTGGATAAGTCTGTGAAACAAAATGAAAAGTCACTTGAAATATTAATTATAATAAACACATACAAAACACTTAAAAACTAATTTCAAAGGAAGAGTAATTTCTAATGCCCATCTAATAAAAAATTCCAGGTAAAATAATTTCACGTTTTACAGTTTTTTTGATACATAATCTCTTGTGTATTTAGAGTTACAAGATCTATTCATACCAACAGACCCAAATGCACTGCTAATATACTATTACCTCATCATATGTTCTAGAATATTTCTGTTTATATTCATCTTCTCTAGATGCTTCAGACTCCTTCTTTTCCTCTTGTTTCTCCTTATCCTGTTTTTCTTTCTCCTCTTTTTCTTTTTCTTCATTTTCTTGTTCTCTGGTTCTGGTAGAACGACTTCTTCCTATTGTTTTTTCAGCTTCCTGAAGATCTGTCAATGTCACTCCCTACACACAAATTTAATTATGAAGTGCATTAAAGCTTGTTTCAAAATAATATTTTAGAAATATATTAAATGTGAAGGATTAAAAGTCAAATACTCATGTTTTCATTTCGTTGATTAAAAAAACAATTTTTACATGGCAAATTACATTAATTCTATGAAGAATCACCATGGGTAAGCACAATGATAGGTTCAGGGAAGATACTAATGTGGATGAGAAACTGTCCTCATATTCAGAAATGGACAAAATATGAAGAAAGACAGATATACCACACGAATGCAAATGTTCCTAAGTTTAGAAGAGGGCCAAAGAAGTAACTGATACATTTTGAATTACATTATGAATAACTTTGAAGGCTTAACAGATATCTTAATAAAGACATATTTTTTAAATTAAAGGCATGAGGACAGAAAAAGAGACCAGGTGTCATGGTGCATGCCCATAATCCCAGCACTCCAGAGACTGAGGGGGAGAACTACCATGAGTTTGAAGACAGCCTGGATTACATAGTGAGTTGAATGACAGGTTGGAATACAAACAAGATCCTGTCTCAACTTCTCTGACCCACCAAGAAAAGGATGGAAAACAGATGTTAAGGCACAACCAACAGATCAATCTGAAAGCTAAGCAGTGCTAAGTATCAAACTGTTGAATCTGTACTGTGGAGTTCCTCAACTGTGAGAAAGCAGACACAAAAGGGCATCATCGTATATAGCATAACTAGAATAACAAAGAGGAAGAAGCTAACAACTAGCCTGAGAGACATTTTTCTCATACTTGCATTCCAGCTGTTATACTTAGTAAGAGGTTTATTTGTTACCTCATCCTGTCTGCAAAAAAACCACAGAAGTCTTCAATCATTATGAGACCTCAGGCATGCTGAATTCATTCTAACACTAATCACTCTACCAGATATCAAATTAGGAATGGGGGATAAATTAATAGTTAAAACAGAAAATACATATAGGTAATTAGACAAAATATAATAGTGACAGTGCAACTACATACAAAGGCTCTGAGAAGATTACTATGGCATTGTTTTTTTCAGGTTGACTCTTAACATTCATATGGTCAAAGAAAGTAAAAAACGGGCAACTGGTTTTTGCATATGAAGTACATATATATGCTCCATATAATACTTTTTTTTTTTTTTTTTTTGAGACAGGGTCTCGCTTTGTATTTGTAGTTCAGGCTGGCTCTGAGCTCACTATGTAGCCCAGGCAAGCCTGAACTCAGCAATCCTCCTGTCTCTGCCTCCCGAGTGCTGGGATGACAGGCGTGAGCCACCACATCCGGCACTGTTGTATGTGGTATTGATTGTTGGTGGGCCTGAGTCTCTATGCCCAGCATTGTATGTGGTTACCGGGGATCAAGCTCAGGACCTTGCGCTTGCGAGGCAGGCGCCAGAACCACTGAGCTAACCCTCCAGCCCTGCTCCATATAATTCTTACATATTACATACATATAACATACCTGTGTTGATCTTCTAGACTGTCTTGCTTGTCTAGACCTTGCTTTTCTTTGGGATTCAGACTCTTCATCCCTAACAGGAGTGAGGTATGATCTAAAGTAACCCAAATAAAAATTATTATTAGCGAGAAATGAAATATTTGTGAATATAACACTGAATCTTAAATTTAGCCTTTCATCAGTTTTACATAGAAAACATTTTCATACAATGGTTGTACCACTCTAAAGTTCAACTGTAATCTGATAACATGGCTATAAACACGTGCCTACAGTGTTTTGAAAATTTAACAACTAAAATATTAGATAAGTATCAAATTCCTGTCTAAATTTTGTATTTAGAGTACAAAATAGTAATTAATTCCTTCAATCTTTCCTTCTACTTCCATTTTAGCCTCATGTAAAATAATCTTAAGTGATAAATGAAGCTATGTGACCAAATTCTAGATTGCCAGACAACTTTTATCAATAATCTTGAGTTTTCAGGTTTTTACTTAAATACAAAAGATATTTCGTGGTTTTAAACTTATTGCACTTACTTTTCTGTGACAATTTAAAAAGAAGACAGCGTTGACCAATACTCTTATTAACTAAAGTTAAAGAAATGTTACTTGTAGGATGTAAGAATTTTAATACTGGCACAATTTGGATTTCTATCAGATAAAAAGAAAAAATATAAAAGATGATACCTAAAGTGAAAGCTAACTTGGATAAACAAAAAAATGTATAAAGGTCAGCTACATGGATGTATTTTTTCAGCCTTTCAGGAGTTACAGGCAGGGTTCAACGAGCCTGGATTCCTCTTTGTGGGAGCAGTGATGGTGCTGAGAATTGAACTTGCATATGGTGCTACATTTCCAGTGCTTTTTCATTTTGTGATTTTCCAGAGAGGATCTTGTGAGTCACTAAGTTGCCCAGTGAGGTCTGAACTTATGTTTCCCCTGCTTCCCAGAGGGCTAGGATTACAAGGATGTGTCACCATGTCCTTTTTAATACAGGTCTAGGCCTCCATGAAAGTTAAAAAACCTACTTATCATATCTGCTTTAACATATGCATGTTAGGGATGTAAATTAGTAGTTAAAACACTTATAAAATCCATTCATGCATTTTTTCATTCAATATTTGCCTCAAAATAGCATAAATTCAAGGGTATTAATTTGTAACATTTAAAATATTTCCTATATTTGATAGTTACCATCTGATTTTCAGTTACTTTCTCATCCCTTGGGATGCCTATGTAGAACAGATCTCTAAGAACAGGATGGAGAGAAGAAAATAATTTACATGTTTTCTATAGTTTCAATTCCAAAGAGTTGATCATCAAAAATACAGTGAGAATGTACTAGCCATACATCATTGTTGTCTTAATCACTGTAGCATCATACTGTCCCTACTGTGTTTGCTCCTCATGGCTTTTAATTTTATTAATTTTCCTTAGATTGCTTACTATTTTGTGAGCAACCTTAAAATTTTTTAAGAATTTTTTTCTAGTAAATTATTTGACTTATTTCATTGACATTTATTGCCTGCTGAAATATTTATTTTCAATGGTTATATTTTCATTGGTTAACCAAATTACACCTTAAAAATACTATCAACCCATCTTATTTCACACTCATTTTTCTTTCCAGAGAAAATATAAATGAGAAAATGGGGGCTTGCTTAACCAAATGGTAGAAGGGAGTAGTTAGTTATACTGAAAGAGTTCATGTAAACATAAAGTTATTTTAAGGCAAATTTCAGCTATTTACATTTCAGAACTACTGATGAATTAAAAGACAAACAGAAGAGGCCAACAATGCATTAAAAACTGCAAACAAGTATTCCACACAGAAGAAAACACAAGCGTTTACTATCACAAACGTCACTGAAACAAGGTAAGACAAACAAAATCTCTAAGATATAGACCAGAAACAATGTCAACAAACACATTTTGTTTTTTATGTTTTGTCCTAAAAGTACATCTCATATTTAATTTTCAGTCTTTAATAACTTTCCTTAATTAGGACTAGTTTTTTTTTTTTGAGACAGGGTCTCGCTTTGTAGTCCAGGCTGGCCCTGAGCTCACTATGTAGCCCAGGCAAGCCTTGAACTCAGCAATCCTCCTGTCTCTGCCTCCCGAGTGCTGGGATGACAGGCGTGAGCCACCACGCCTGGCACTGTGGTATGTGGTATTGAATAGCTGGTGGGCGTGAGTCACCATGCCCAGCATTGTATGTGGTTACCGGAGATCGAACTCAGGACCTTGCGCTTGCGAGGCAGGTGCTGGAACCACTGAGCTAACTCTCCAGCCCAATTGGGACTAGTTTCAAAAGTCAAAACTAGCTGGGTGTGGTGGCTCATGCCTGTAATCCCAGCACTCAGGAGGCAGAGACAGGAGGATTGCTGAGTTTGATGCTTGCCTGGGCTCCACAGTGAGCTCAGAGCCAGCCTGAACTACAAAGCGAGACCCTGTCTCAAAAAAAAAAAAAAAAAGTCAAAACTCAACTTTCTCCAATCGAATTAAAATCTAAATCTGACATTTATATTTCACTTTGGAAGCTGGAGGTGTAGCTCAGTGGTACAAGGTTAGAACCCTAGCATAGCCCAAAAAATAAAAAAAATAAAAAAGGAATTCTAGGAAGCATGTTAGGCTGAATTTTTTATTTTTTTAAAGCATGGGATGCCAGATATATGATTGTAAAAGTTGAAATATGAAAATCAAACTTTTTTTTGCAGGAGAAATTACAACTTGGAGAAAAGATCAAGACAGAGCAAGGGGTTGGGTACATATCAGTTCTCCCACCAAAAAAAGCAAAGCCTGAATACTCTGACCAATTAATGGGTTATTTTGATGAGTTTGATGTGTATAATCTTCTAATTTCTGTTGCGTGTATGGTCTTGTTGAAAACACTCAAAAACCTAAAATAGACTTAAACTGATAGAAAAATAAATGAAGAATGAAAACAACATGACATTGGTATTCTACTCACAAAGTGCTAACCACATGCAATCATATTATGAAAATATCATTAAAACTCATCATGAAATTTAAACCCAAGATGTAAAAAAAGAGCAAAATAGTGCCAGGCGTGGTGGCTCACGCCTGTAATCCCAGCACTCAGGAGGCAGAGACAGGAGGATTGCTGAATTCGAGGCTTGCCTGGGCTACATAGTGAGCTGAGGGCCAGCCTGAACTGCAAAGCAAGACCCTGTCTCAAAAAAAATAAAAAAACAAAACAAAAAGAGCAAAATAAAAAATAGGTAATAGGAAGTAGGGAGTTAGATCTTTTTTAAATGTAAAGGGAATATACCGTGAGCATACTAATTTTAAAAAAAGGTCAAAAAATAAATTTCACATTTTTCATACAAAAGATCATCAAAAAACTAAATAGGCAATGATAAAATACTTAAACTTTTCATATATTCAAACACAAGTTTTTTCTGTTTTTTGTTTTTTTTTGAGACAGGGTCTCGCTTTGTAGTTCAGGCTGGCCCTGAGCTCGCTATATAGCCCAGCCAAGCCTGGAACTCAGCAATCCTCCTGCCTCTGCCTCCCCAGTGCTGGGATTATAAGTGTGAGTCACCACGCCTGGTACTGTTGTATGTGGTTAATGGGGATTAAACCAGGGACCTTGTGCTTGATAGGCAGGTGCTGGAACCACTGAGCTAAATCTCCGGCCCAAACACAAGTATTTTTAACTAGTACAGACTAAGTACTTTGATAGGCACTGTAGGAAAAGTACTCTACATAACACTTGTGACAGAAATTAAATCTAGTCAATATTTTAAAAAGGAAAATACTGCCGGGCATGGTGGCTCACGCCTGTAATCCCAGCACTCGGGAGGCAGAGACAGGAGGATTGCTGAGTTCGAGGCTTGCATGGGCTACATAGTGAGCTCAGGGCCAGCCTGAACTACAAAGCAAGACCCTGTCTCAAAAAAAAAAAAAAAAGAGGAAAATACTGTATACAGCTAATTTAACTTTGCAAAAATAAAGTCTCCTGGTCTCAGCTTCCTTATATAAAATAAAGATATCTCAAAAGATAATAAGTACTTTTCTATATGCATGATTTCATATTAATAGGCTGAATCAAAAGATGTAACCAATGTTCTTAAATATATTTAAAGGACACATAATAAATCTGTAAGATTCTTTAAGAAATTTATTGAATGCTTTCTATGTACTAGAACTAAAATTAAGTGAGTGTACGAACCATTTTTAAATTATCTATCTTACTCATATGTACAGGGCCCTTTCTTTTTCTAAAGAATTGCCTTTCTTTTTCTACTACCATTTTTGTAGAGTTAGGGATCAAACTCAGAGCTGCACATGTGAAGCAGGCAAAAGTACTCTACCCAAGCTACACCCCCAGCCCAAGAATCTTAAGGTAAAACTTTCAAAAATAGTTTAACATCCATCAACTTTTTTTAATAATGGCAGGAAACAATGAGAAGAATGACAAAAGCTGTTTTTGTCAAGCTGCATCAAATTTCCTATCAGTATATTTAGGCCTTCAACACAAAAATTTTTTTGAAATAAAACCAATAAAAACAAAAAAATGGCCAAGTAAGAAAATAACTGTTTAGCTTACTGCCTTTAAATAAAAACATTAATTCTCTTAGAGGGTGGGTTACCAAGTCTAAATAGTAATAAACACTAGTTATACCAATTTACATAGTTCTGAACCAAAACAGAATTATTTTAGTTATTAAAGTACTAAGAGATGGTCATTAACTTATCAAAATTTTTAAAAACCAACTTTCATCACCAGGCAAACATATCAGCAATACTGTTAGGACCTTTACACACCTGCGTCTCTCCCTGACCTCTGATGTAGAGGAGACAGTGCCAGCAGTAGTTGTAGTCAGGGTTGTGGTAGGAGCTGCAGCATTTACAACAGTTGGAGCAACAGGAATGGTCACTGCAGTAGGAACACTGTCCTTTTCTTTGTCAGTACTATCCTCAGCCCACAAACGATTTGAGGTACTATAGCATCACCATAAGCAGCAACACAAAAAGAGAAAAGGAAAATAGCTAAACAATGAAAGCACTTTGTAGCAGCTGAAAACATGTGACTACAGGGATGGATTTTTTAAAAACACGTGAGACATCTTTCAACTATAAACCAAAAGCTCATCCAGAGATGCCAGACAGAAATTTACATTTTAAGCAGTCTAATTCAGGAACTTACATCTTTTTTTCTCCCAGACATGCATAACTGTTTCATTTTGGAACCAATTTTCTGTTTGGAAATTAGTAAGGTAAATGAAAAAATCCAGAGCCCCACAATCTTCTAAACAAAGATGCATGCACATACATAAGCAATAGGAGACCTGAACACAAAGTGCATCTGTGGCTTACCTGCTCTGTGTGCCTGCTGAGGAAGAACCCGTTGTAATCTTTGTAGTAGTGCTTGTGCTGGAAAGCAGGCTTTTCTGAAGCCCAGCTGCAGAGGTAACTGTTGGTGTTGATGTGGTGCTTGGAACACTAGAACTAATCAAATCATCTTGTCTTCTACCAAAGGAGCAACTAAAGGAAAGAGTCATATCTATATAGGATGTGTCTATATGTATATTCTATATTTAATGTCTTATACATTATACAAATTCATAAGGCTAGGAGAAAAATCTAGAATATCGTGTTCCTAAATAGATCACCAGCTCCAGACCAAGAGTTGCATCTACAACTTGCTAGAGTTTGGAAGACTTAGTGAATTTGGTAGTATTTCATTCTACTGTCTCCTCCCCACCCCTTCAATGAAACTCAGAGCTAATCTGATTTAGTATTTCACAATGGAGAATATTCTCCATCGTGATTACACTGGGCTGATGGTAAGAAAAGCACTTTGGTTTCATTCAGGGAAAGTAAGACATCTGACAGTTTGGAGGAGATTTCTTTTTAGCAATGTCAGATAACTAGGAGTGACTCACAGCTACATTAAACTTGTCCATATCTTACTCCTCTTTTCAGTTGCTGTTAGTAGAAAACTAGCTACCCCCTCTTCATAAAACTTCCTACTGAAGGAATTCTAGTGGGACAAGCAGCAAGCTTCCAGATTACAAGTGATGACTAGATCAATTAAAGTACTAATTTATGCCAGGCATGGTGGCTCACGCCTGTAATCCCAGCACTTGGGAGGCAGAGACAGGAGGATTGCTGAGTTCAAGGCTTGCCTGGACTACATAGCGAGCTCAGAGCCAGCCTGAACTACAAAGCGAGACCCTGTCTCAAAAAAAAAAAAAAAAAAAGTACTAATTTACTTTGTTTCCTCTAGTCAACACATTCCTTTCAAATATACTACAATCTAAAAAATGCTTTATATCAAGTTTAATTACATATATCAAAGAAAGGCATGAGGAAATCATTACCCACCTTTAAATATAGTTTGTATACCCATATCAAATTTTACTTAACAAATGAAAGATATAATAGTTAAGCAAAGTACTTATTTGCTTAATTGATATTAAATTGATAGCTTCAAACTACCTATTTTTATGAAAGAATTCATAAAACCACTTCAGAAGCATATTACCTTTTATGATAGGATGATCCTTCATTAATTGAGCTATTTTTTTTAAGATCATCTTCCCATTTTCTTCTTGTGTAAGAACTGCTTGTTCGCAAACTTGAAGCATCTCTATGAAAAGAACACCATAGGCCAATTTCAAAATATGATTCTAATAGTTACCTTTGAAATAGGATCAAGAAAGCTACACGCTAATAAATATTAGAGGTAGAAACTAGTAAAATCTCATGGGAAACGATGTTGCACATGTATCAAGAAGGGAACATAATTCCAGTTCTAAGACTGAATTCATAAAAGTCTAATACTAAATACAGGTATAAGGTTAAGATGTTTATAAAAGTATCACTTATGATAAGAATATTAGACAGCATGTTCATAAAATCAGGGTGTTACTTTTACCTCATCAGATTTATTATATTGTATATTATACATTACTTATTCAAAGTATGTATTAACATATTAAAGTGCTTATGAGATGTTTGATAAAAAAATCAAGGCAGAAAATGGGATAACATGATTATGACTATATTGAAAAATTCTCACACTCTGCAAAAAAATGGAAGAAACCTATGAAAATAGGGACACTATGTATGGGCTTTTCTTTCCTTTTCTAAATGTCTGAAATATTTAGAGAACTTGCACTAGTTTGTGGTCCCCAGCCACAATGCTTTCGTTTCACTTTTATGAAACTACTAAACCTGTACCTCCACAGGACCACATACACAGTATTCTTCCACATAACTAAAATGCTAAGGTGCTGCTTCTATTGCTAAATAATAAAGACTCTACAGTAAATGCAATCTTAACCAACTCACCTGTTTTCTTTCTCTTCAATGTCAGATGTACTAGCTAGCCGTCTTGGTATTGTAGGCGCAACATAGGCAAGCCTTGTACCTTTACTATCTTTTTCCTGTACATCAGGAAAAAAAAAGAATGAAAATAATATTGTGTGCTGATTTTATACTGAAAATTTCAAGAAAAGGTTATATAACAATGCATAATTACATGGCTAACACAGTTTATATTTTCATAATGCCTTGCCTCATTCTAAAACTGATAATCTCAATAATCAGTAGCCCAAGTACAAAAGAAGTCTGTTTAAACTTTTCTCATTCTCCTTAACTCTAGAATTAGTAAATAATACAAAAGGAAGAAAGTTTGTTCTACATCCTAGTGAAATATTCTGTAACAGATTAGTGTCATAGCAAAAACACTATTTTTCAGAGAAATAAGGATCACTGAGAAGTAACAATTGTTTGTTATACAAGTTATTCCCAAGTGTGACAAGGTTTTTTTTTTTTTTTTTTTTTTGAGACAGGGTCTTGCTTTGTAGTTCAGGCTGGCTCTGAGCTCACTATTTAGCCTAGACAAGCTTCGAACTCAGCAATCTTCCTATCTCTGCCTCCCGAGTGTTGGGATTACAGGCGTGAGCCACCTTGCCCGGCACTGTGGTATGTGGTATTGATTGTTGGTGGGCTTGAGTCTCCATGCCCAGCATTGTATGTGGTTTCCGGGGATAGAACTCAGGACCTTGCGCTTGTGAGGCAGGTGCTGGAACCACTGAGCTAACCCTCTGGCCCAACAATGTAAGTTTTTAAATGTATTAAATGATATTTTATATTTAAAACAACTGTTTAAGTATATTCTTTCTTTCTTTCTCTCTCCTTTCTTTCTTCCTTCCTTTCTCGCTTTCTCTTCCTTCCTTCCTCTCTCTCTCTCTTTCCTTTCTCTCTTTCTCTCTCTCTCTTTCTCTTTCTCTCTTTCTCTCTTTCCCTCTTTCTTTTTCTTTCTTTCTCTCTCTCTCTCTCTCTCTCTCTCTCTTTCTTTCTTTCTTTCTTTCTTTCTTTTCTTTCTTTCTGTGTGTCTGATTTATTTCACTTAACATTAGGGTCTCATGGTACATCCATTTTCCTACAACTGACTTTTATTTAAACTTCTTTATGGCAGAACAGTACTTTACTATATATCAAAAACACAATTTCTTTATCAATTCATCTGTTCATAAACATAGAGGCTACTTCCAAGACACAGCTATCATGAACTGTTCTGCTATACACAAAGGTACGCATATACCACTCTTTTGGGAAGATACCTAGAACAGGAAATGTTTGGTTGAATGAAATTTCTACTTTTAGGTTTATCTGGAGAAATCTCCCTTCTGACCTCCATAATAACAAAGGAGAATGGTCCTTCTCCACCGAACACCCTTGCCAGTATTTGCTGTTATTTGATTTCTTGATAACAGCTGTGCTTTCTGGAGTACGGTAGAATCTTAGTTTTAATTTGCATTTCTGTAATGGCCAGAGATGTTCAACATTCAGTTACGTGGTCTTTGATAAAGAGGCCAAAAGCATACACTACAGAAAATATGGCCTCACTGATAAATGGTGCTGGGAAAACTAGCTACTCACAGGCTGAAGACAGAAGCCACACTCATATCTGTTGCTGTGCACTACACTAAAATTAAAATGGATTTAAGATTTAAATGCTAAAATAGAAACAATCTGCTGGAAGATAAAATGGTCCGAGTTTTGAAGACTTTCTGAATAGAACCTCATAAGAAATAACATCAAGAATGAACAAATGAAATATCAAAAAGTTTCTACATAGCAAAGGAGCCAACAGAGTGGAAAGAACTGTAGCAAAAGAAAAGACTTTTTGCCAGTTATTCCTTGGAGAAAGGAGTAATTCTGAAAATAGAGAAAAAGCCTAAAGAAATAAGACCCTCTACAATGAAAGACCCAATTAAAAATGGGCAAATGAAATAGATCACTTCTCAGAAGTACAAATATCAATAAATACATGTAAAGATGTTTAATTGCAAAAGTGTATTTATTCAAATATGTCTGACAGTGTGTAGTGACAGTGACATAGACACACTCCTAATGTAGTGTCACAAAATACCTACAAAACTGAGTGATAAATTTATTTAAAAAGCACATTAAAATTAATGGATGAGATTTCTTCCCTAAACTTCTGATATGAGGAATCAGACTTTAAGACAGCAAACTATATAAAGAAATAAAAAGTTCAAGCACAGAAAAACCCATAGCCCTGTATAAAATATAATATATCTACTTGATATAATACTCATACTGGTAATTATTATTATTATTATTTTATATTTTTGGGGGGTAGTACTGGGGATTGAATCCAGGGCCTTCACACTAAGCTACATCCCCAGTTCTTTCTTCCTTTCTGAGTGAGGGCCTCATTAAGTAGCCTACATTAGGATCAAACTTGTGGCCTTTCTGCCTTCGCCTCTGAGAATGCTGGCATCACAGGTTAGTGTGCCTCTAAGTCTGGCTAATACTGCCTTTCAGAAGATAACTGAAAGTGCTCAATAGTTCAAACTTGCTTGTAATATATCAGATCAATAAGCTGGTGAAGGTACTGGAGATACTGTATTAATGCCCTTATAAGTACACATATAGATAAAATTCATTTCTCAACTTCAGAATCTCAACTTACAGAATCATAATAAAGTAAACCTAATCCTTCATACATTTCATGATAAAGGCTTTTTCACCTGTTTTGGGCAAATAATCTGATCTTTCTATACTTTTAATGCCATGTAAATATGCTTTTTTGGTAGATACACTGTGTACCATAAAATTTATTAGGTCTGCTGCATTAAATTGATACCTTGAATCTAAAGATATCCAAAAGGAAAGACATTAGATTTTATATTTCTGGAAAAGAAATTATTGGAAGTGCCAGGCATGGTGGCTTACGCCTGTAATCCCAGCACTTGGGAGGCAGAGGCAGGAGGATTACCGAGTTCGAGGCTTGCCTGGGCTACATAGTGAGCTCAGGGGCCAGCCTGAACTACAAAGCGAGACCCTGTCTCAAAAAAAAAAAAAAAAAAAGGAATTATTGGAGTGTTTATAGAAACCACATTATAAAAAAACATTACCTTTTCTTTATTATCCAAAGAAGAGGAAAGTCTAGGACTTGAAGCTGAACGTATGACTCCTGCAGTGTCTTTCTCTTTTTGAGCTTCTTTAGATGCTGTGATTTCGGCAAGTGCACCGTAACTGCCAGTCTTCCTGAGTCCTAGCCTCCAAGATGCAGGAGACTCATCTTTTCTCTCTTCTTCTTTGGGAGAAATTTTTGTAGTTGATGTTGGAAACTATTTTATTTTTTGAGGATAAAGAAAGGAAATTATCCAAACTGATCAGTACTTAATTTGGAAATGACAAATTCTCAAAATAAAGTCTAAAATTATAGTTAATAGTTTCAGGAGAAAAAAAAAGTTACTAATTAGGTTAATATCTTAGTCAAAAATATAAACATCTAAAACCGAAAAAGGAACAGACTATCTCTCCAGAGGTTAGATTTTAAAAAATACACTACACACTTTATATCACACAGAAAAATTATGATGCACATACAGAAAACAGAAATGAGCACACCATGAAGACTAAAAACCATGCATCTCTGGAACCAATATTTATATTAAACTTGTTATATTGTAACCTAATAGAAATTCTTGCACGTAGAAATGCCTCACCATAGATTTTTCACCCTTACTGGGCACAAGAACAATGCCAGTTTTGCGCAAGCCCTGCCTCCATGATGCGGGATCTACAGATTCCACCACAGGCATGATAGGAGCAATGAAATCATACTAAAGCCAATTAAAATAAGACAGGTGAATTGATAAAGATTGAAAGCATGACAATAAAAAAGGAGAGTTAAGAGCAAAAAAAAAATTTTATTTAAAAAAAGAAAGGGTTTTTATAATGAATTAAAAAGCCAAACTGGGCAATGACCCAGTCTTTGAAAGTCACAAGGAACAAAATCTAGATTTAGCATGAGATAATGTGGAAGAATCTAATAAAGAAACTTCTATTGCAACTAAAGGAACATTGAGTAGTTATTATAGCTCATGAGTGAACAAAGTATTCCACATAAATTTTGTTTTTAACCTTTGGATTAAAAATTTTAAACCTAAGTAAAAAATAGTCTAATAACTGATTTTTCAAGCAAATGTTTAATTCAGTAATATTTAAAAATATCACAGCTTTATACATACTGATTTTCTCTCTAAACAAACATTTCAACTAAAAACTATTTCTAATATACAAATAATTATTCCACCTTTAAGGGTTTTCAAGCAACTGCATTTTTTTTCTTAAAAATGCAGTACCTCTTATCTTTAACTAGTTTATGTAACTTCACTTCCAGAATTTAAATTTTAACCAGTTAGATATGGACACGTGACTATTCCAACTACTTATTCACTACAAGCAGAAGGTATAGATATATATTTTTGTTTTTTTTTTTGAGACAGGGTCTCGCTTTGTAGTTCAGGCTGGCCCTGAGCTCCCTATGTAGCCCAGGCAAGCCTCGAACTCAGCAATCCTCCTGTCTCTACCTCCTGAGTGCTGGGATTATAGGCGTGAGCCACCACGCCTGGCACTGTGGTATGTGGTATTGATTGCTGGTGGGCATAAATTGCCACGCCCAGCATTCTATGTGGTCACCAGGATCAAACTCAGGACCGTGCACTTGCGAGGCAGGTGCCGGAACCACTGAGCTAAATCTCCAGCCCAAGTTATAGATATATTTTAAAAAAATCTTTTATATTGATTTTTAGTTTGCTGTAACTAGCAGATCAATATTTTTGTTAAAATTGCTATGATGCTAGAGAACACTTCACAAACAAAATTATTATAAAATATCTCTAGTTCTTTTAGTAATTAATTTGTATCAACACACACTGTGCATTCCCCCGTTCCCAAAATGTTGACTGAAATATTCAGGGTGTCATAACAAGAATCACAGGAATCTGAGGGATATTTTTAAGTTTTGAGAAATGCACAATGACCTCTCACAAACTGCCATTATGAATTTATTTGCACCTAATTACCTGAAAGAAAGAAAAGAAGAATTG
>PVIC010023061.1:0-17320 GCA_004025085.1 Thryonomys swinderianus | reverse complement strand
CAAACAAACAAACAAAGAAAAACAGAAATCATCCATGTTATTTCTCAGTGGGGATGAACCAAGCCTTTTCCTCACATGTCAAGTACGATCATATGATGTGTGTGGTGTGGGAAACGTACTGTAGAAGGAAATACACTACTTTAGGTGGCCGCCTGTGGAGGGAATGATGAGGGATTCTTATTTTCGTCCTGTTTTTATGCTTTCTGTGTCTGTGTACCTGTGTCCATGTTCACCACAATAAACACATGTGACCTTTTTTGCCAAACTTTTTCAAAATTAAGGTAAGTCGGACCTGGTGGTACACCTGTAATCTCAGCACTCTGCTAAGCTGAAGAAGGAGGCTCAATCTTAAGTTTCAGCCCAGCCTGGACAACTTAGTGACTTAGCAAGATCATCTCAAAATAAAAAATAAAGAAAAACAAGTAACAACTGAGGTCAGAGTCGTGTTGCTGAGAGTTAACAACTGTGTGTGCGTCATCACAGAGGTCAGACCCAGAGGTGCTGTACCACTGAGCTATGTCCCTGTCCCTTTTAATTTTTTCTTTTTGAGGTCAAGGACTCACTGACTTGTCCATGTGGGACTCAAGTGTGGAGATTAAGCATATGCTACTGTGCCTGGAGGAAGTCAACAATTTTATACCCAGGCGTGGTGGAACACACCTGTAATCCCAGTACCTTGGAGGCTGAGGCAGGAGGATTGCCACAATTTGAGACCAGCCAAGGCGACATAGCAAGATCTTGGCTCAAAAAAAAAAAAAAAATGCTACAAAGTTTTAACTCTCCAATTCAGTGACAATGAGAAAGTCGTGGTGTTACAGAGTCATCCTTTCTTTTTTTTTTTTGCTTTTTGAGACAGAGTCTCGCTTTGTAGTTCAGGCTGGCCCTGAGCTCACTATGGTGCCCAGGCAAGCCGCCGCAAACTCAGCAATCCTCCTGTCTCTGCCTCCCGAGTGCTGGGATGACAGACGTGAGCCACCCCATCCAGTATTGTGGTATGCGGTGTTGATTGCTGGTGGGCGTATCTCCACGCCCAACATTATATGTGGTTACCGGGGATCGAACTCAGGACCTTGCGCTTGCGAAGCAGGCGCCGGAACCACTGAGCTAACCCTCCAGCCCAAGTCATCCTTTCTTAATTCCAGAAAACTGTCTTATCCCAGAAGACGCCTCCATCCCATGAGCACTTGCTCTCCATTCCCCCTCCCCCACTCCTGGCAACCACTAATCTACACCCTATTTTTGTGGATTTACCTACATGAAATGAAACCCTAGATCAGGTAGCATTTTGTGCCAGCTTCTCTCACTTGTTTGCAGAGTAATTGTAGCATAGATCGGTGCCTCGTTCCTTTGTATGACTAAATAATGTTCCATTGCTGGATTGCTTTTCATTGGAAAACTATAAATAGGATTTCCACAGATCCGCAGGAGCCCTCACCCCCGACAACGGAGAAGGGTCATGCGGACCCACATGTGCAGGGGCGGAGACTTGGAAGATGGGCTGCTCTACCATTGTCCTTTCTTGGGCACAGACCGTCTGTCCTCGGTTGGCGACACTGCCGTGGTAGCTCCCTGCGGGGCCTTCTCCTGCACCCGTGTTCATGTGCTCCTTTGTTCATTCACTCGTCCATGTAACAGGGAGAGCCTATGGGAGCCCGTAGCCCCACCCGGGCCGTACACGACTCCCAAGCCTCCCCCGTGCTGACCCCGCCTGCTCTCGCAGAGATGCCCTCATCCTGAATGTTTCCATTGCTCCTTTGTGTCTGCTATTTGTTAAGAAAAGATTGCTCAGTAAGGGCTGGAGGGTTAGCTCAGTGGTTCTGGCACCTGCCTCGCAAGCGCAAGGTCCTGAGTCCGATCCCCGGTAACCACATACAATGCTGGGCGTGGAGACTCACGCCCACCAGCAATCAACACCGCATACCACAGTGCCAGGGGTGGTGGCTCACACCTGTCATCCCAGCACTCGGGAGGCAGAGACAGGAGGATTGCTGAGTTTGCGGCAGCTTGCCTGGGCTACATAGTGAGCTCAGAGCCAGCCTGAACTGCAAAGCGAGACCCTGTCTCAAAAAAAAAAAAAAAAAAGTTTGCTCACATGGTTTATTTTGCTTCTTTGGAGCTCCTTATCACCACGTGTCAGCTTCAATATTGACCATGGGCAGTGTTGTGAGGGGTTTTCCTTTTTCCCTACTGTGTAGCATCCCACTGCCTGCCCGTGCCATTATTTATTATTTGTTCTTCTACTCGTGGGCACTGGGTTTGTGCCACCCTTTTGCTGTAAAATGTTGTACTGCAGTATGTCTAGTCTGTGAACATTTGCATAGTTACACCATAGCATACATGAAAGACACTTCTGCCGTGTAGGTGAACTATAATTTACTTAATCCCCAATTGCTTGTTGGCTTTGTTTTGTGTTGTGTTTTGTTGTTTGAGACAAGGTCTCACTGCATAGTTCACACTGGGACTTGAACCCATTGTGTCACCCAGGCCTGCCCTGAACTCTGGCAGTCCTCCTGCCTCAGCCTCCCTGAGAGCTAGGATTATTGGCGTGCAGGCCTGGCCACGCTCGGCAGTCAATCCCCAGTTGTTGTACAGAGGTTGCCTCCAGCTGGGCGTGGTGGCTCACGCCTGTAATCCCAGCACTTGGGAGGCAGAGACAGGCGGTTTGCTGAGTTCGAGGCTTGCCTGGGCTACATAGTGAGCTCAGAGCCAGTCTGAAGTACAAAGCGAGACCCTGTCTCAAAAAAACAAAACAAAACAAAACAAAAAACAGAGGTTACCTCCACTTTCTGCTGGCTTGGCTCTTAAGGGAAGAAACCTCTTTGCCCTGATGATGGCCCCCGCTGCCCTGTCGTGCCCCACAGGTGAGCCCAAGAACCCCGCGGCGCCCCTGAGCGTGCCCAACGGCTCGGCGTCCGCCAGCACCTCCGAGGACGCCATCAAGAACATCCTGGAGCAGGCGCGCCGTGAGATGCAGGCCCAGCAGCAGGCCCTGCTGGAGATGGAGGCCGGGCCCCGCGGCCGCTCGGTGCCCGCGTCGCCCCCCGAGCCGCGGACCTCGCTGGCAGCTGGGAGCCAGAACGGCGCACCCGCCCTGGTCAAGCAGGAGGACGGCGCGGCCGCGGCACAGACGCCGCTCCCGGTGCTGTCGCCGGCCGCCTTCGTGCGGAGCATCATCCGCAAGGTCAAGTCCGAGATCGGCGACGCCGGCTACTTCGACCACCACTGGGCCTCGGACCGCGGCCTGCTCGGCTGCCCCTACGCCTCCGTGTCGCCCTCGCTGTCCTCGTCCTCCGGCCACTCTGGCCAGCCCAACGGACGCACCTGGCCCCGCGCCGACGAGGCGCCCGCGGCCCCCGAGGACGAGGCGGCGGTGGAGGACGAGGTGCCCCGCGCCGGCGAGCTCAAGGCCGAGGCCGCCGAGGCGGGCGGGCGCCCAGCCTTCTTCCCGGCCTATGTGCCGCGCGCGCTCAAGCCCACGGTGCCGCCACTCACGCCCGAGCAGTACGAGCTCTACATGTACCGCGAGGTGGACACGCTGGAGCTCACGCGCCAGGTCAAGGAGAAGCTCGCCAAGAACGGCATCTGCCAGCGCATCTTCGGCGAGAAGGTGAGGGGCCCCGGCAGTGCCCAGGTCTCGGCTGCCCTGACCGGTTGGTGCCTTGTGCCGTCGGGGCTTCTTTTGTGATCCTCCTCCCTCGGCCTCCTGGAGCACTGGAACTATAGGCATGCACCACTGTGACCCGCTTTCAGCCAGTGTTTTTTAAAGTGTCACTTTAGGAAACTCAGAGGACGGAGAAGGGACCCAAGAGGACAGGAGGACACTTCCTGAGGGAGGCCCACGGGCTCCTCTGACAGGCGGGCGGACTGGGGGCGCCTGCGGCTCCCACAGGCTCCTGAGGTGTGAGGGGCACCAGAAAGTCGAGGGGCCGGGCTTGCTCAGCACCCTGCCTGCCCTGCCATCCCAGGTGCTGGGCCTGTCGCAGGGCAGCGTGAGCGACATGCTGTCCCGGCCGAAGCCTTGGAGCAAGCTGACGCAGAAGGGCCGGGAGCCCTTCATCCGCATGCAGCTGTGGCTCTCGGACCAGCTCGGCCAGGCCGTGGGCCAGCAGCCCGGCGCCTCCCAGGGTGAGTGCCGTCTGGTCCGGGGCCCTGATCGTCTTTCCCTCGGCGACGGATGTTTCCGCCGCCTGTCTGCCCCCCTCCCCCAGCCTGGTTTGTTCCTCCGGGGGGTGCCAGAGTGTCCCGAGGAAATCTGGGGGGTGGACCCAGCTCTTTTCCCCAAAGGCCCGCGGACCTCAGACTCAGCCCGAGCACAGGGCCTCAGCCCCGGTCCCCATTTATTCATGGCAGGGGAGGGAAGAGCCTGAGGCCTGCAGGGGTGAGGAAACTGAGGCCTAGAGAGCTCGCCAGAGTCGCAGCACTGGAGGGAGACGAGGGAGACCAGGACGAGCCCCTCCCGCCGGCGTGCTCAGCGCCCAGCTCCGTCGGGGGCCTGCCGAGGCCCAGCCAGAACCTGCCCTGCTATGAGGCCGCGTGGCTGCAGGACAGGCCCTCTGACCTGCCCCCCGAGACAGGAGGGGAAAGACCAGGAGTGCAGGGACCTGCCCCTGGCCTCAGTTTCCTGACCTGTAAAGTGGGAATCGATCCACGGGACAGAAATGAACCAGATTGGCAGGGTGTGTACTGACAGAATTCCAAGCAAGAAACCTAATGTTGGGGCCCGGGATTTAGCAAAAGTGGTACTGGAACCGGAGGGTTAGCTCAGTGGTTCCCACGCCTGCCTCGCAAGCGCAAGGTCCTGAGTTTGATCCCCGGTAACCACATACAATGCTGGGCGTGGAGACTCATGCCCACCAGCAATCAACCAGCAATCAAACCACATACCATGCCGGGCGTGGTGGCTCACGCCTGTAATCCCAGCACTCAGGAGGCAGAGACAGGAGGATTGCTGAGTTCGAGGCTTGCCTGGGCTACATAGTGAGCTCAGACCTAGCCTGAACTACAAAGCGAGACCCTGTCTCAAAAAATAAAATAAAATAAAATAAAGTGGTACTACGCCTCACATAGAAGCACAAGGGCCTGAGTTCAATCCCTGGTAACCGCCCCCACCCAAGAGGCAAGAACCTAAATCTCGGTGGCGGTGTGCACACCCGCAGTCCACACTCACCGGCAGGAGCGCTCCTCTGTTGTCTTAGGTCTACAAGCGGAGGTGCCAGTGAGGTCTGTTCCTCCTGAAGGCAGGGAAGGGCAGGCCGGGCTGCGCTACTTCACTTAGTTAACTCTGCTTGGCCGTGTGGATCACCACCAACTCCCTTCTGTTGTTTAACTTTGCACTGCACTGAAAAGGTGAAACAAAACAACAAACTCCCCGTTCAGGACACCCAGTTTCACCTCCTTTCCTCTGACTGCATTGAGGAACTGGCCGGCCACGTGGCGTCCCTTCACCCCTAGCACTCGCCAAGGGCAGCTTACCCCAGGCTCTGTGGGGTGCCGGTCGCAGGGGCACCACAAGGCACAGGTGCTCGAGACCCTGGGTAGTACACTGTCGTGCTTCCTGTGACCCGGCCCCTCCTCCTGTTATTTTAAATCTAGGTGACTCATAACTCCTCATACAAGGTAAATGCCATGTAAATAGTTGTTGCGCTGCTGTAGGGGAGGGTGATTTTTTAAAAAGTCTGTACCTGTCCGATATAGACACAGTTTTATTGTTTGGAAGCAGCATCTTGCTACGTAGGCCAGTTTTGAATTCACTATGTAGCCCGGGCTGGCCACGAGCTCATGGCAATCCTCCCGCCTCAGCCTTCTGAGTGCTGGGGTGACAGGCATATACCACCATGCCCGGTTGACAGTTTTTCAAAGTGATCAGTGGTTGGTTGAAACTCTGAATGTGGAACCTGAGGAAGTAGAGACCGTCAGTATTTCCAGAGACAGAGGGAAACATGTTGTGATTCAATAGCATCACACAAACCACCTTCTATAGTCATCCCCATAATGCCCTTTATATATGTTCTATATACGTGTACGTGTACATAGCTCACAATATAAGGAATTTCCTTCCCGCAGCTCTGGGCAGTGCAGCCAGGGCCTGTGGCACAGTGCCCTTTCACATGTGTCACGTCAGGAAGTGCAGCTGGTCAGTGTGTCTCGTGCTGCCCACGTTGACTTCCGTCAGTGATGATCGGGCCGATATCCCCCCTTCGTGGTTAGTAAGCGGCTCTTGGGCAGACACGAGCCTGTGTGAGCACCCTCAGACGGTCCCGTCCTGGGATGTCACCCTGGCAGTTGCAGAGTGGGTTGGTGCCAACTCTTGGCTTGACCAGCTGCCTGCCCAAACTGTGTGTGCCCCGCCAGGTGGCACTGGCCATCTTCTGTCTCTCTGTGCGGCCCGCAGCCAGTCCCACGGAGCCCAGGCCCTCGCCGTCACCACCCCCGAGCCCCGCGGAGCCTGAGAAGAACTCCCAGGAGCCCCTGAGCCTGGCGCTGGAGAGCAGCAAGGAGAACCAGCAGCCGGAGGGCCGTTCCGGCTCCTCGCTGGGCGGGAAGATGTCCTCGGGCACTCAGGCCACGGGGGGCATCCAGGAGATCGTGGCCATGTCCCCAGAGCTGGACACATACTCCATCACCAAGAGGGTCAAGGAGGTCCTCACGGACAACAACCTAGGTATGGGGTGCCGGGGACCAGGACCCGGCGTGCCGCCTCTGGCCCCGGCTGGCTCCTGCTTGCCTCAGCCTGGGCGCCCTCTGGCCCAGCCTGGAGGCGCTGTTGGCCCTGAGCATTGGGCCCACGTGAGGCTCTGACTCTGAGCCTGACCTCAGTCCCCGAAGTGGGACAAAGGGAAGGCAGAGCGGGTCTGGTATTAGCTGGACTTCTCATCCCACAGCTCCCCAAACCCCAGTGCTGAAATATTCGTCCTGTGGGGACACGCAGAGAAATCTGCTACAGGAGGCTCTCTTTTTCCCATCACAAATCCCGCTGAGTCACAGATGCAGGTTAGACCCCTCTCTCAAAGGGATGCCTCCAGTTTTTTGCTACAATTTCTATTATAAAAATAAAACATGCGGGCCGGAGGGTTAGCTCAGTGGTTCCGGCGCCTGCCTCGCAAGTGCAAGGTCCTGAGTTCGATCCCGGTAACCACATACAATGCTGGGCGTGGAGACTCACGCCCACCAGCAATTAGCACCACATACCACAGTGCCAGGCGTGGTGGCTCACGCCTGTCATCCCAGCACTCAGGAGGCAGAGACAGGAGGATTGCTGAGTTCGAGGCTTGCCTGGGCTACATAGTGAGCTCAGAGCCAGCCTGAACTACAAAGCGAGACCCTATCTCAAAAAAAATTTTTTTTTAATTTAAAAAATAAAAAATAAAATAAAACATGCTCGGGGCCAGAGGGTTAGCTCAGTGGTTCTGGCGCCTGCCTCGCAAGTGCCAAGGTCCTGAGTTCGATCCCTGGTAACCACATACAATGCTGGGCATGGAGACTCACGTCCACCAGCCATCAATACCACATACCACAGTGCCAGGCGTGGTGGTTCACGCCTGTCATCCCAGCACTCAGGAGGCAGAGGCAGGAGGATTGCTGAGTTCCAGGTTTGCCTGGGCTCCATAGTGAGCTCACGGCCAGCCTGAACTACAAAGCGAGACCCTGTCTCAAAACAAACAAACAAAGAAACCAAAAAACCTGTGTTGGGGCTGGAGGTGGACCGTACTGCTAGAGCAGTTGCCCGGCCTGTGCAAGGCCATGGGTTTGATCTCGGTGGACATCTTTGTGTCCCTGGGCAAGCATTGCTCTAGGATCCACCGGGCAGAGGAACTGCTGCGTCTGAGGATGTGGACATTAATATTTTGATAGACTCTGCTAGATGTCACCTAACAAGATAATAACAGGTACTAGGAGTGAAGAACTTCTCAGATACAAAGGGCGTTTTTGTCGATTATGTCTGTCCTACCCCCAAATCACTTTTTCAAGAAGGCCCCCCCCATCAGGTTCCCACTGGGTGCGGGTCCCCCACGTCCCTCGCCCTCCCTCCGGAGTCCCTGTCCCTCTGGGGAGCGGTTTCCCCGTCCAGCCCAGGTAACCGGCTGCCCCACCCTGTCCCCATCCCCAGGGCAGCGGCTGTTTGGGGAGAGCATCCTGGGCCTGACACAAGGCTCCGTGTCCGACCTGCTGTCCCGGCCCAAACCCTGGCACAAGCTGAGCCTGAAGGGCCGGGAGCCCTTTGTCCGCATGCAGCTGTGGCTCAGTGACCCCCATAACGTGGAGAAGCTGAGGGACATGAAGAAACTGGAGAAGAAAGGTAAGAGCTGGGCAGAGAAGGGCCCAGCGCTGGACTCTGGCTTGGCCTCAGTTTCCCCTGGGTCCAGGTAAACCCTGTCTCAGCCTGGTATGAGACCCCACAAACTACCAGTGCCCAAGAGCAGTGGAACCGAGCACAGTTAAAGTAGGTAACCCAGGGCCCCATCTCCCTTTGTATCTTTCCATATCCCACAGCTGCTCCACAGTTTTTTTTGGGTTTTTTTTTGAGACAGGGTCTCGCTTTGTAGTTCAGGCTGGTCCTGAGCTCACTATGTAGCCCAGGCAAGCCTGGAACTCAGCAATCCTCCTGCCTCTGCCTCCCGAGTGCTGGGATGACAGGCGTGAGCCACCACGCCCAGCACTGTGGTATACGGTATTGATGGCTGGTGGGCGTGAGTCACCATGCCCAGCATTGTATGTGGTTACTGGGATCGAACTCAGGACCTTGGGCTTGCAAGGCAGGCGCCAGAACCACTGAGCTGACCCTCTGGCCCTGCTCCACAGTTTTTGGGGAATTGAACCCAGGGCCTTTGAACAGAGCTCCATCCCCAGTCTTTTTAAAATTTTTTACCTTGAGACAAGGTCTTAGTCACTAACTGCTGGGCTTCAACTGGTGATCTCCTTGCCTCGGCTTCCAGAAGTGCTGGGGTCACGGCTTGTGCCCCCCCCCCCCCAGGCTGCATCTCACAGCAGCTCTCACCCTTGGCGGACTTCGGCACTTCCCTCTCCGCCTCCGCTGTGTCACATGATCCCCCTCCGGCCATTCCCGCACTCCTCCCAACATAGAAAGGAAGCACTGGACCAGCAAGCAGGAAGGGAAGCAGCCAGGGCCCGTGTCCCTCCAAGGGTACCCCTGAGCACCTCCCACTTGAAGTTTCCACACCTCCCGGTGTGCCTAGTCATGGACCAAGCCACTGATACGCTGAGCTTTAGCAGGCATGGTAGTATATGCCTGGAACCCCGCACTGGGGAGGCTGAGGCAGGAGGATTGGGAGTGTAAAGCCAGCACATGCGCCATAGCAAGACCTTGTCTCAAAGAAGCCTCATGCGCTTTAGGGGGACAGTCCAGATCCAACCCATAGCAGTTCTTTGTTGTTTGCATTTTGATAATTTGGGGTGAAGAGGTATCGTATAGCCAGTGGGTTCACTTAGTGACCATCCCCCCTCTCCTCACCAAAGACTGCTGTGAAGCCCAAGGGCACCTCTGACAGTTGGGAGGCTGTCTAGCCCACCCTTGATCTGAGCACTTCCTGCGGGCGAGGCACCCTGCCAAGCCCTCAGCACAGGTTGGCACTCAGAGCCAGGAGTGGAGCTGCAGGTAGAGGGGCGGGGAGGATGGGGGATGAGTCAGGGCCCCCGCTGTGCCTGGGGCAGCGGGGCGGTGGCACCCGCACTCCCAGCCTGGCCCGCCCCCCTCCCCCCTCCCGGCACAGCCTACCTGAAGCGGCGCTATGGCCTGATCGGCACCGGCTCGGACGGCGAGTCCCCGGCTGCGCGCTCCGAGTGCCCCAGCCCCGGCCTGCAGCCCCAGGACCTGAGCCTTCTGCAGATCAAGAAGCCCCGCGTGGTGCTGGCGCCCGAGGAGAAGGAGGCGCTGCGCAAGGCCTACCAGCTGGAGCCCTACCCCTCGCAGCAGACCATCGAGCTGCTGTCCTTCCAGCTCAACCTCAAGACCAACACGGTCATCAACTGGTTCCACAACTACAGGTGCGCACGGGACGGTGGGGGGTGCGCCGCACAGAGCCAACCCGCCAGGCCACCGGGGACCCCGGCGGCCTCCGGGGGTCCAGAAATGGAGCCGCTAATGGCACCCGCTTCATAGCATTCGCCAAGGATTGGCGGGACTAATGCATTTGCACGCATGGCTCCACTTGTAGCCCAGGGTAGGCGTCCTCCGGGAGGGGGCGCTGTCAGGACGCCGCCCCGGCAGAGCCAGAGCTGCCCGGCCGCGGCCTCACCACCGTCTCTCCCCAGGTCCCGGATGCGCCGGGAGATGTTGGTGGAGGGGACCCAAGACGAGCCAGACCTGGACCCCAGTGGGGGCCCTGGTGTCCTGCCGCCCGGCCACTCCCACGCAGACCCCGCCCCCCCGAGCCCCGACTCGGAGGCCGAGGACCAGAAGCCCGCTGTGCAGGAGCTGGCGCCGCGGGCGGCCTGTGAGGACGGCCACGCAGCCCTGGAGGCCCCGGACAGGGTCCTGCGGATCAAGCAGGAGCAGACTGAGGAGGGTGCCGAGGAGGAGGGGGCGGCCGGCCGGCCCCAGGATGTAGGGGGCCTGGACAGAGGCCAAGGGCCTCCCAAAGAGGAGCATCCCGGCCCCCCGAGCGGTGAAGAGCTCCCAGAGGCCGCCAGCCCGGACTGCCCCTCGCTACACCCCGCCCAGGAGCGCAAGGCCAGGGAGCGGCTGCACTCGGACCCTCTGAGTTTTAAGTCAGCCTCAGAGTCCTCACGCTGCAGCCTGGAGGTGACTCTGAACTCGCCCTCAGCAGCGTCCTCACCGGGCCTCCTGATGTCCGTGTCACCCGTCCCCTCCTCCTCGGCCCCCATCTCCCCGTCCTTGCCCGGCGCCCCCCCCGCCAAAGTGCCGAGTGCCAGCCCCACTGCTGACGTGGCCGGGGCCTTGCACCCCAGTGCCAAGGTGAACCCCAATCTGCAGCGGCGGCACGAGAAGATGGCCAACCTGAACAGCATCATCTACCGGCTGGAGAGGGCCGCCAACCGGGAGGAGGCCCTGGAGTGGGAGTTCTGAGGGTGCGGCCAGGGGCCAGGGCGCAGCGCGGCCACCTCCTCCCGCCACGCACCGCTGGACGGAGCTCCCTGTCCGGGTGTGGACAGCAGTCTCGTGCCGTTTACGTTTTGCTGTAACCCTAGTGCTATGAAGTTGTGAGGGAGCGGGGGAGGCGCAGGCCTTGCCCCTTCCTCTGGCTGCCCCTGCCCGGGGGCACCCGGAGTCCTGCCCTCCTCCCCGCCCTCATCCCTCTGCAGGAGGGAGGGGCAGAATGGCGCCACATCTTCACCCCCAAACTCCAAACTCTTTTAGAAAAACAAAGATATTTATAGACCTCTTTTAGATATTTTAATAAAGGATCCTTTGGAATTTATTCCCAGCCAATGCTGTTTTGATATTACAGAGAGTTATGAATCAGGATACTGTCACAACTGTTGCAAAGTATACACTGAAGTTGTGTCATTTTTTTTTTTTTGCCACTAGATGAGATTAAAAGAAGATAATTGTTCAAAGCCATCATAAAACACTATAAGACTGACCAAATCAGAAGACTTTTGAACCACGGTTTCCCCCCCCACACCTGTCTGTGAGACACAGTGCGTTGCTACTGCCCTTCTGGAAACCGTGCCACCAAGAGAAAGTCCAAAAGACTCTAAATAAAACCTCGATGCCGTTGAGGATGTGTTCCGTTCTGGTGGTCTGTTTGCAACCTCGGCAGCCAGGCTGTCCTGGTGTGGTCAGTGTCGTGGAGATGTGGCCGGCCGTGCTGGAGGAGACGCAGCACAGGGCCGCACGAGCTGCCCCTGCTCCCTGCTCCCTGCTCCCTGCGTCAGAAAGCCCTGAGCACGGCGGTGGGACATCCGTCTCGTGCATCTGCAGCCAAGGCCTAGGAAAGCTGGGTGAGGGGCAGATGTCGGAGAGTGGCGCCTGAGCCAGGGGGACCCCCATCTCCCCACCTGAGTGCTGGCCACCCTGGGAAGCTCCCCACGGGAATGAGCCCATACGGGCATTCCAGAGAAGACTGCGGCGGCCATCTTCCCTCCCCTGTTTGCAGGAAGTCACAGTGTTGGTCACCTCACAAGCACTGAGGCGTAACAACGGGCGCCAAAAGGTAGGCTTGTCAAACGAGAAACCCTAACTCCCCTTTGTGCCATCTTCATCTTAAGCTTGACCTGGGTGGGATGGCTGGAAGGCGTCGGCAACGCCCAAGTCCACAGGAAAGTCTGGAAGGCCAAGTTCATCGCTGCTTAGCCACTGTCTCAATGTCCACGCTCACCTTCCTTTCCAACACATGGCCCTCTGGCCGCAGAGACTCAACGCCCCGATCTGAGGAGCGCCTCCTCCAGCATCTTTGTCAGACCTTCTAGGGAGAGAGGCCCCCTGTGGATGAACGGCCGCCATACTGGTTGTTGGATTGCTCTTGTTTTTAACCTCTGTTTTCAAATTCTGTGGGAAGACTGAATTGGGTGACCCCCCCCCCGAAGGAAAATGAAAAAGTGACCATAACGTGTCGGGGAGACAGATGCCATACACACTTGGACCCGTACATGCAAAATCCTGTGACCAGCAAGGGACAAATGAGGACCATTCCAGAAATCTCAACTCTCATGCACCCAGCCAGGCTGCAGTCTCCACACCAGTCAACATCCAACACGCCCTGAAGGAGAACGTCCTTTTCCAAATACCCAGGCTATGCATTGAAGAGTTTTCCACTGTAGACATTTTTATCCAGATGAAGGTATTTTTATATTGTGACGGTAGGAAACAGTGACCAATTTTCAGAGTAACCCAGTCTGGAACAAACATCTCCTTTTAGCCACTACCCACCCTAATGCAATTAGACACCCACGGTGGAACCACTTTTTATTCTTGCAACCAAACCGGTGTTTAAATCCAGGCTTCCAGGCAAATTCCTATTCTTCGAGAACTCACTTTGGCTTTAGTGTGACGGGATTTGATCAAGCACTTAGTCTAGTCTTTTGGACACAGAAATCCTGTTGTACTTAAAGCTGATGGACCTGTGAACACCTTTGTCTGGTTCACGTCCTGCAACGGTTAAAAAAATAAAAAACATAAAAACTCCACAAAACTGTTTCTATGAGAGATTGATGAACTTTGTTTAAAATTTAAAAAAAAAAAGGAACACATTCTGTTAAACGAGTCGCTAAATATAGAATTGTATAATAATTCTGGGTGTTCTGTTTCTTTGTTCTGGAGATAGGGGGGTGCCAGGTGTGGGTCACACCTGGCCCTCAGAGGTGTTCTACAAAATGGTGTTTTTAGAAACTACTTTCTGGCACCCGGATGTGATCCAAGCTACTTGGGAAGCTGAGGTAGAAGCATCGATCACCCTGAGGAACTTGACAAGATTATGCCTCAAACAAACAGTGAACCTACAGGCTTCTCTTGAAAGCCCTAAAACCACAGCAGATCAGTTCACATGTGACAATGGCCAGCTGAGGAACAGCCTCTCATACCCTGGGCACACGTCACTCCTTGCTTGCTCACTTGGGCCACCTGCTTGGCCACAGTTACCAACTGTGGCATCCAGTTGGTAACTGTACTTTGGGCTCCAGCGGATTTATAAATTTGGAGCAGGGGAGCCTTGGCGGCCCGGCCTCCCGATGGGGAAATGTCATGTGACTTCCACCAGCTCTTCCTTGTCCTCACGAGTGGCCTGAAGCCATTCTATCCTGTGTGTGACCAATAATGCCCAGAGAACCTGAAGAGGCTTTGAATATTACTCACCCGTGAGCCAAAGCCACATGGTGTCCCGAGACAGACATCCCTCTGGCCTGAAAACCTTCCACTTGTCCCGGCTGTCCTCCCTGCTGTCCTTGCTGGGGGAATTAAGGGACTTATTTCATCTCATCTAGGAAAGTATGGCTCTCAGGCCACCAGGAAGGGCCTCCAGGTGCCTGAACATTCACGCCAGGGCTCTTGGAGCCAGGGGAGTTGGGGGAGGACCAGTCCCCAGTACCCCTGCAGCTCCAGTGCCATCCCCAGCTATCCCTGGAGGCTAGAGGCCTCCCTCACTAATTGCGTAGTAAAGGCCCAAAGTGGCTGTAAAATCTGAATTACAAAGGGACTGTTCCTTTGGAGGCTCCATTCTCAGCTCTTCAGAAATCAGGCAGGGCCCTGGCACATGCCCATTGTCCCAGCTACTATTCAGGCCGAGACAGAGGACCACCTGACCCCAAGAGTTTGGGGCAGCCTGGGCAACATAATAAAATCTTTCTTTAAAAAAAAAAAACAGGAGGGCTGGGTGTATGGCTGACGCCAGTCATCCCAGCACTTGGGAGGCAGAGGCAGGAGGATTGCTGTGAGTTTGAGGCTGGCCTGGGTTCAGGGCCAGACTGAACGTAAAATGAAACCCTATCTAAAAAAAAAAAAAACAAAACAGGAGGGCTGGGGCAGGGGTGGGATTTACGATTTGGGACATGAAGCCACCTGAGAGCCTGACGTGTCCCACTGGCCCTGGGGACTGAGTCCATTCTAAGTCACCAGCTCTGGTATGGACAGTGTCACTGCCCTGGAGTGAAAATTGCAGGAAAAACACAGAAATATGAATTGTGGATGGGGTGTTTTGAGATGGCCCCATGAAGCCTGCATGAGAAGGTGGGTTTGGGTCCAGGCAGAGGACGGAGGCAGGTAACTCAGCGTTTGCTTAGCACGGGGGTGTGTTCCCCACATGGGTGGGGTCAGCTGATGAGAACAGAGGGGCTGGAAGGCTTGGGGGCAGGGGAGGGGACAAGCAGCAGACTCTAGGTTCTAGGCTGCTGGTGCCTCCTCCTACAAGTGATTTCTAGGTTATCACCTTGGACGAAAGGACCACAAAAGGTAGCAAGGTTTTGTGTTTCTTAGAGGCCCAAAGAGAAACGCGCTCCCAAGAGCACGTCTGGGCCAAACAAAAATAGGAGAAAAGACACACTTCAGCGCAAGGGCGGACTGCAGTGCCAGAAGAGGCACCCTCCGCGGCGCCACAGCCTTTTGTATCTCCCGCCACACTGTGGTCAGGCCTAATCTGCTCTACGGAAAACTCGCTCCAGTTCTCGCGAGAAGAACCCGAGCTCCCACTCGGGCTCCCCGCGCGGCCCAGGCGCCGTTCTGCGCGTGTATCCTGGCACTGTAGAGAGAGCAGATGGCGCCCGCTTCCCCAGCCAGGTTGCCACGCCTTAACTTCCCACCCCCGGCCGGCCGAAGGACCAGAGGTAAGAGAGCAGAGCCCGAGGCTGGATAAGGGTGGGAGAGCAGAGCCCGAGGCCGGATAAGGGTGGGAGTGTAAGAGCCAGCGAGGTGAGCAGAAGTTTGCAAATACGGAGAAGGGAGGCCCGAGAAGTGTGGTCCGGCTGCCCCAGAGGCCTGGGTGCCCTCGCTTCCCATGATGCCCCTCGTCTGCCTCCTGGTTTGTTGGTGGTGGTGGGGGATTGAACCCCAGCGTGCTGTGCCGCTGAGTTACTTGCTTTGTTTTGCTTTGGTTTTTATTGTTGTCTGAGACAAGGTCTCACTTAACTTAGTCCGGATGAGACTTGAACCTCGTTTGTCCTGCCCAAGGCTCTCCGGTGCCGGAATTGCGCGTGCGCACCTTCTTGCCTCTTGGTCTGGCGCCTCCCAGTCAGTGTGTCTCATCCCCCCTGGTGAATGAACAAGACCGAACCTTACTTGGAGATCCAGGACTGCTGGGGCGAAGTTGTTCTAAAAGTCCCCTTCCCGGTGCCCAAGGCCTCAGGTTTCTGATGCTGTGGAAACTGGGCTGCTTGGGCAGGGCACTACACAAGACAGCAGCTGAGCGACCTCGGGCCAGGTGCTCTGTTCTGCAGTTAACAGTTTCTCCTTCATGGCCGCTGACCCTCCCCTGCCCGCACAATGACACTGATTTGAACTCAGCTACCAAGGAATTTGAGGGCTTTGCATGACTCGGTTTCCTTTATCTGTAAAGTGACCCAAGTACAATCTGTTGGCACAGGTCATCTTATTACTACATACGAAATGATGCCAAAGGAAGGAAAGGGCTGAGAATATAGCTCAGTGCGAAGGGCCTGGGTTCACACCTCAGTACTACTGCCCCTCAAAAAAAAAAAAAAAAATGGTTTCCCAGGTTCTGCCCCAGAGTTGCTGGAGCCAGGGCCAAAAACCTGCATTTGCTATGCCCCAGGCAAACCAGATTCCAGCCCTGGCAAAACAGGAGACTGAGAACAGAACTCAGAACAGACACCAGTGGGTATTTTGTCTAAACCAGGAGCTGTTGGGTTACAGGAAATCACAGCCTGGTGGACACAGCTGTGAGTCTTAGCGGAGCACTAAGGTGCCTCTTTGGACCTGTGCAATTCTTTCTCCCGCCTCATGGCGTGGCTGTCCAAGAATGGCCACCTCTCTGGCCAAGGTGCCACTCAGTGCCCACAGAGACCTTAGTTTCTGCGCACTAGGCTCAACACACTCAGCACCCTGACTGGCTCAACCTGTGTCTTGAGACCGACTTGTCCATGTAGCCATAGTTGGAGAGAACTGTGGGAGCCGCCAGGGGTTGGGGGGTGAAGCCAGTGCCACATACCTGGAATCTCAGCTACATGAGAGGCTAAGACCACTTAGGAGGACCCTGTCTCAAAAAAGAAGATAGGGCCGGAGATTTAGCTCAGTGGGTTCCGGTGTCTGCCTGGCAAGCGCAAGGTCCCAAGTTTGATTCCTGGTACCACATACCACAATGCTGGGCTTGGTGGCTCACACCTGACATCCAGCATTTGAGAGGCAGAGGCAGGAGGATTGCTGTGAATTTGAGGTTTGCCTGGGCTATGTAGTGAGTTCAGAGCCAGACTGAACCACAAAGTGAGACTTGTCTCAAAAAAAAAAAAAGAAGGGGATGATGATAGGGCTGTTGGTGACCACCTTGAGTGCCCTGAGCAACTCCCCTAGCCCCATGGTTTGTTTGTTTGTTTGTTTTGAGACAGGGTCTTGCTTTGTAGTTTAGGCTGGCCCTGAGCTCACTATGTAGTCCAGGCAAGCCTCGAATTTAACAATCCTTCTGCCTCTGCCTCCCCCGTGCTGGGATTACAGGCATGAGCCACCATGCCCCGCATGCCTAGTATTGTTGTATGTGGTTACTGAGGATTGAACCAGGGACCTTGTACTTGCTAGGCAGACACTGGAACCACTAAGCTAAACCTTCGGCCCCAGTTTAGGCCAATTTCAAAGCCACTATGTAATCCAGACAGATCTCCAACTTGTGTCAATCCTCCTGCCTCAGCCTCCTGAGTACTGGCCCCAGCCCAGCCCCGTTAGCCATTCTGAACAGTGCTGTGC
>PVIC010023060.1:0-27144 GCA_004025085.1 Thryonomys swinderianus | reverse complement strand
TCTTTTTTTTTTTTTTTTTTGAGACAGGGTCTCACTTTGTAGCTCAGGCTGGCCCTGAGCTCACCATGTAGCCCAGGCAAGCCTTGAACTCAGCAATCCTCCTGCCTCTGCCTCCCAAGTGCTGGGGATGACAGGCGTCAGCCACCACGCCTGGCACTGTGGTATGTGGTATTGATTGCTGGTGGGTGTGAGTCACCACGCCCAGCATTGTATGTGGTTACTGGGATTGAACTCAGGACTTTGTGCTTGCGAGGCAGGCACCGGAACCACTGAGTTAAATCTCCGGCCCAAGCTCTGGTTTTTTTGTTTTCATTTTTTTTTCTTTTTTGAGACAGGGTCTCGCTTTGTACTTCAGGCTGGCCCTGAGCTCACTATGTAGCCCAGGCAAGCCTCGAACTCAGCAATCCTCCTGTCTCTGCCTCCCAAGTGCTGGGATTACAGGTATGAGCCACCATGCCTGGTTGTTTCCATTTTTTTTGTTGTTGGTGGTGGGGCATTTGAGTTGAGAGGCATGAATAAACTAGTGACTGTTGGTAGGTTTATTGATTGAAGTGTTTCTTGACAGGATTACATAATTACTTATGTGGTTCTCCTGGCTACTAACACATGGCACATTCACTAGTCACTCTATTATTTTTCCAGCTTCTCTCTGTACTTCTAAGATAGAGGGAAGCGTGACACTACAATGTGTGAGTTCTAAGCTTCCTAAGCTATATTGAAAGGGCCAGATGATCCAACCAGAAAAGTGCTAGTTGTCTAAGGGGAGAATGTTGGCTATGTGAAGAGGAACCACATACATAAATATTCTCTCCTTCCTCCCTCTGACCGGCTGCTTGAAATGTGGGTTAGTACAGAAGCTATTCTAAGATGTCCCACATGGCTCAGTGACACATATCCAATTACATCTCCCGATGGCTCTTTGTGAAGCAGTGTTCATTGTGGTATTATATCATCTTCAGTTGATCTCATTCTTTCTTGTCTCACATCTCTTTTTCCCATTTTCCCTGTCCTGGGATTGAATCTATAAATAACCAGCTGCACTTAACCTTTTCCTCAAGTTCTATTTTCTGGGGAACTCAGGTGAAGAAAAGCATTCTTGCTTACACTTATATGATATTTTTCTCAGTATTTGGCATTTAATGACTTTTATTTCAAGAAACTGAAAGGTGCAAACAAACGAAACTACCAATACAGCATTATTTGTATTAGGCTTCAATTTAATTGCAAGTAGCAACAGAATAATACACACAATATGATGCAAAAGTGAAGCTATTTAAGCAAAATAAAAAAATGTATTCCCACCCCATAAAAATCTGACATTCTGTCGTGTTAGCTTAGTGGTTCTCCACGGTCCTTAGGGAGGCAGTCTCTTTCCAGATCACTGTATACCATCCTTGATGGCAGGAATCTGAGTCATTTTCTGCTTCAGAGTTTCTCATGAAGTTATAATCAAGGTGTTGGCCAAGGATGGTCCTCAGCGGAGAGAGTGAGTGGGTGAAGATCTACCCCCAGGCCCACAGGATTATTGTATCTTGTGGGACTGAGGGCCTCATGTCCTTGATGGCTGCTGACTACAAGCTTCCTTCATTCCTCTGCACCAGTGTGGCAGACTCCTTCCCCAAAGCAGGCAGTAGAGAACATCTGTTAGCAGGATGAAAGTTACAGTTTTATATAACACATTCGTGAAAGTGACATCACATCATCTGTGGTGCATTCTCTTGCTTAGAAGTGATCCCAGGGCTGTCCACACTCAGGGAAGCAGATGAAGTGGGTGCGATCACCAGGAAGTGAAGGCAGTTTGGGACCATCATGGAGTCTGCCCATCACAAATAATTTGTTTTCACAGATCTGCAGTTAGATAGGATTTGGAGGCCCTGATTCGCATGATGGCCTACAGGATTTGATCAGTTTTGTGTTGTTAGCCTCTTTGGAGGATGTAGACTGTCTAGAAACCATTTGTTTAACAGTGATGGTCATGTTGTAAGGGGACAAAGAGATCTATGCTAGTGTTATTCAAGTCTCTGCTTGCATCACATTTTGTAATATAGTATTGTCCAAAACCAAACACATAGTTAAGCCCAAAGTCAAAGGGTAGGGTACATTATTTTAGTGGAAGGCACACAAAGCATGTATATGCATGGAAGGTAAAGAATTGAGTCTACAAAAGTATGGGAACACAGGGGAGTGTGGCAGTCAGCCCTCCATATCTTTGGGTCCTTTAGCTGCTGAAATTAGCTGACTAATTTTGGATCAATTTTATCTGCTGAAAATTAGCCAACTAATTTTGGATAAAAAATATTTGAAAAGAGTTATGCCCATATTTAGTTTTGTTTCTTGTCATTATTTGCTAAACAATATAATTACTGTTTACATTACATTTATATTATATTAGGTATTATGTCACCTGGAAATGATTTAGAGCATGTAGCAGGTACCTTTATGTTATATACAAACATTATGCAATTTTACATAAGGAACTTGAGCATCCTCAAATTTTGGTAGCCACAGGGGTCTTAGAACCAATCCCCCATGGACATTAAGGGGCAACTGTAATTGGGTGGAAATGGATTTGTGACTCAATCCATACCCTTAAGTGATTGTTTTGGTTGCAGGAACTTTTTGACATAGGGTGGCTTGAATGAACAAGTAAATGTTCATGTTGTAGCTCGGGAAATGCAGGTGGGTATTTTTATTACCATTTGCTGTGCTTGTATATACTAATACAGAGGGTGAAATTCTAGATCTCTCAGTATTTATAGAGCTTGCATTGTAGAAATTGTTATGTTTTTAAATGGTTAAAAAGCAATCAGAATGATAATATATAAATTGTACCAATAAAATCAATTAAATAAAAAAAGCAATTGAAGGGCCAGAGGTTTAGCTTAATGGTGCTGCACCTGCCTGGCAAGTGCAAGGTCCTGAGTTTGATTCCAGGTACCAAAAAAGAAAAGAAAAAAGTAATAAGAAGAGTACTCTTTCATGACACAAGAAATTATAATGAATTCAAATGTCTTTGTCCTTGAATAAAAAATTTTTTTTTTGAGACAGGGTCTCGCTTTGTAGTTCAGGCTGGCTCTTGAATAAAATTTTGTATGTACACAGTCAATCTCATTTACTCTCTAAGGCTGTTTTCATATTATAATGGGTCTTTTGAGATAATGTTGCTGATTGAATGACCTAAAAATTCTTAAATAATTACTCTGAGTTTTTACTTTGGTGGTACTGGGGATCAAACTTAGGATCTTATACTTGCTAGGCAGACATGGAAACAGTAAGCTAAATCCCTGGCCCCAATCTTGATTCTTTATAGAAAGAAATGGAATGATTCCTGTACAAATATGAAAACAGCCACAGGTAATACACACACACACACACACATATATATATATATGCATACATATACATATATAAATGAAACAGGACCTGTATATCACTTAATGAGAATTTTAGAGGTGGAAGAGAAATTTAGGGTCATTTTTAAAGAATTACTTTCATGGGGCTGGAGATTTAGCTTAGTGGTTCTGGTGCCTGCCTCGCAAGTGCAGGGTCCTGAGTTCGACCCCTGGTAACCACGGTAACCATGTACAACAATGCTGGGTGTGATAATTCACGCCCACCAACAATCTGTACCATATACAGGCATGGTGGCTCACACCTGTAATCGCAGCATTTGGGAAGAGGCAGGAGGATTGCTGAGTTTGAGTCTTGCCTGGGCTACATAATGAGCTCAGGGCCAGCCTGAACTACAAAGTGAGACTTTGTCTCAAAAAATAAAAAAAAAAATTGCTTTCATTTCCGTGATGCAGAAGCAGAAGCCAAGATAGTTAAAGTAACCAACTGAAATCATACATTACGTTAGTGAAAAAAACTAAGAAAGGAATGTGTATTTGCTAATTTAAAAATATTTGTTCTGCAGTATACAGCTACTCAACATCTTTTTCTAATGTACACTTATAAAAATGAATTTAAAGTGGGATAGGCCAGATGGTAACAGTACATTTGCTACTCACTTTATTTTCATTGGTATTGTGACTTTTTGAGTAATGTGATGAACGTTGCTTATGTGGCTGGGAAATATATCAATGATGGGTTAATTAATGTTGATATTTAAATTCGGCGTGGAGTCTTATTATCAAACGCATCTGTTTGGTGGGAGTTTAGTTAATCAGGTTCTGAAAACCTCTTCTGATTAACTCCACTCCATGCTAATGAACTCCATGGATCACCTACTGTGCTCTCACTGTTCCTGTCTTTCCCCTCTGCACTGTTCAGCCACGTTTAATTTGTCCCCATGATTTCTAGAGTCAGTAACAAAGCCTTTATTTTTATACACCATGCAATCGAGTTATAACTGTTCACTTTCTATAACTCAGTACATTGCCTGCATAATACATGTCATAGAGGAGGATACTTAGCTAGAAGATTGTTAAACACTAACAGGAAAAAAACAATCAAATTGTCTTTTCTGACATGTGGGAACAATTGAATACTGAAAATGGTATTTACAAAAAGAGCAACTAAGATTCTAAATTTAAAATGATTGGTACAAAATAGCATAGGAATTGATCCCCAGTACTGGAAACAAACAAACAAAAAACAAATAAACAAAACAAAATAGCATAGGGATAAAACTTACAGGTTTATATGGCATTTATTTCTTCTTCTAGATCCTTTCTTATCAGTCAAGCAATATTGGGGTTTAATTTACATAAAGTAAGCATATAGATCTTTTATTACACAGTTTGATAAGTTTTGAATAATCTTGTGCCTAGGCAACCATAGTTTTGATCATGACAGAGAATTTTTTCAGTGTTGCAGGATATTTTCTTATATTCTTTCCAAGCACTTCCTCCTGCAGAAGGAGAGATGAGATGAGTTTTCTGCTCTTTACCTTCATATAGATGAAATCTTACAGAATTTACTTCATGCTGTTTTTTTTCTTTGCTCAACATGCTGTCATATTTATTCCTATTTTTCAAGTTTTTGTTTGATTGAGTTTTTTTTTTTTTCTTTTTTTGAGGCAGAGTCTCGCTTTGTAGTTCAGGCTGGCCCTGAGCTCACTATGGAGCCCAGGCAAGCCTGGAACTCAGCAATCCTCCTGTCTCTGCCTTCCGAGTGCTGGGATTATGGGCATGGTCCATCATGCCCCCGCACTGTGATATGTGGTATTGATTGCTGGTGGGCGTGAGTCACCACGCCCAGCATTGTATGTAATTACTGGGATCAAACTCAGGACCTTGCGCTAGCGAGGCAGGCGCCGGAACCACTGAGCTAAATCTCCGACCTGCCAGTGACTTCTTTTGCTGTGCAGAAGCTTTTTAGGAGGATGAGATCCCATTTGTTGATTCTTTCTGCTAGCTCTTGTGCTATAGAGGTTTTATTCATGAAGTCTCTGTCTAAGCCAATGTCTTCAAGTGTTTTACCTAACCTGTTTTGCAGAAGGTTTATTGTTTCTTTTTTTTTTTTTTTTTGAGACAGGGTCTCACTTTGTAGTTCAGGCTAGCTCTGAGCTCACTATGTAGTCTAGGCAAGCTTCGAACTCAGCAATCCTCCTGCCTCTGCCTCCCGAGTGCTGGGATTACAGGTGTGAGCCACCATGCCCGGCTATTGTTTCTGTTTTAATGTTTAAGTCTCAAATCCATTATGATTTTAGTTTAGTACATGGTGAAAGAGATAAGTCTAGCTTTAGTTTTTGGCAGGTTAAAGCCCAGTTTTCCAGCACCATTTGTTAAAGAGGCTGTCTTTCCTCTATTGAGGATGTTTGGCTCCTTTGTCGAAGATCCAAATTTTTTTTAAAAATTGATTTTAGGACCAGAGATTTAGCTCAGTGGTTCCGGTGCCTGCCTCGCAAGTGCAAGGTCCTGAGTTTGATCCGGTAACCACATACAATGCTGGGCATGGTGACTCATGCCCACCTACAATCAATACCACATACCCCAGTGCCGGGCGTGGTGGCTCACGCCTGTAATCCCAGCACTTGGGAGGCAGAGACAGGAGGATTGCTGAGTTCGTGGCAGCTTGCCTGGGCTACATAGTGAGTTCAGAGCCAGCCTGAACTACAAAGCGAGACCCTGTCTCTCACACACACACACACACAAAATTGATTTTATTGCCACTTTTTATATACACATCATGATCACATTCAACATTGAGAATTTGCTTAGTATATGACACGATTTAATTCTCATTTTTTCCTCATTCCCCTTTTCACCCTGCAGCCTTCCCATCCCTATATACACAAGCTTTTTTCCTTTTTTTAACCATCAAACTTCTTCTTTCCCCTCATTACATAGCCCTGCTCCCCTTTTCCCTTTGGATATTTTCTATTTTATTATATCTATCACACATTCTAGAACTCATTTACACCTTCAGTTTCTCATACCAGAGAAAAGATACGGTATTTACACATCTGTGACCTATTTATTTCACTTATGACTATGTCCTGAAGGTACATCCATTTGAGTAAAAATGACTCAAACTGGGCCGGAGATTTAGCTCAGTGGTTCCGGCGCCTGCCTCCCAAACGCAAGGCCCTGAGTTCAACCCAGTAACCACATACAATGCTGGGCGTGGTGACTCATGCCCACCAGCCATCAATACCACATACCACAAATGCTGGGTATGGTGACTCACGCCTGTAATCCCAACACTCGGAAGGCAGAGGCACTAGGACTGCTGAGTTTGAGGCTTGCCTGGGCTACATAATGAGCTCAAGGCCAGCCTGAACTACAAAGCAAGATCCTGTCAAAAAAAAAAAAAAAAGACTCAAACTTATCATTCTTTTTGACAGAATAATACTCCATTTTATAAAAAAAAACCCCACATTTTCTTTATCCAGTCTCCAGTTGATGGGCATTTGGGGTGTTTCCATGAAATTTTTTTTTTCAATATTGTTTTAGATTTTTTTTTTTTGAGACAGAGTCTTGCTTTGTAGTTCATACTGGCTTTGAACTCACTATGTAGCCTAGGCTAGCCTCAAAATCACAGGAATTCTCCTGCCTCTGCATTCCAAATGCTGGTATTACAGGTGTGTCACCACGCCCCGCATTGTGATTTTTGGTACCGAGGATCTAACCTGGGACCTTGTGCCTGCCAGGCAGATGCTGGAACCACTGAGCTAAATCCCTAGTCCTAGATTTTTAAGTTTCTTTTATATACCTTTTTAATTTATCAATGCTGATCTGGAGTTTCTTTTGTTTTTCTGTACACACTCACTCTCCCTTGCGCCTTACACTTTGCCTCTCTCTGTGTCTTAGTCACTTTCTCATTACTAGGACAAAATACCAGACACCTGCAACCTAGAGGAGGAGAGGTTTATTTTATTTTATTTTATTTTTTTGCTTTTTGGAGACAGAGTCTCGCTTTGTAGTTCAGGCTGGCCCTGAGCTCACTATGGTGCCCAGGCAAGCTGCCGAGAACTCAGCAATCCTCCTGTCTCTGCCTCCCGAGTGCTGGGATTACAGGCGTGAGCCACCACGTCCGGCATTAGAGAGGTTTATTTTGATTCATATTTCAGTCCACAGTCAGCTCCCTCCAGGGTAGGCTGGCAGTGGATAGTGGCGTGGCAGAAGAGTAGCTGCTCACCTCACAGCAGCCTGTAAGCAGAGAGTGAAGTGAGTCTGGGAGGGAGACATACTCTTCCAGGTCACAACCCCGGGTACCTGGTTCTGTAGGCCAGACCCTGTTCCTAACACCAAGCCAGATGTATCACCCCACAAACCAGTTGCCAGTCACCTTCCACAAGCCCTGCCTCTGAGTGCATGAAGCCTTGGAGGGACACCCAGATGTAAACCATAACAGTGTCTTAGCTTCCTTTACCACAGTGAAAGGGTTGTGGGGTCAAGGTTGTATTTTAACAGCAGAACATAGCCTTAGCATGTGCAAGGTCCTGGACTTGGTTCCTTTGCATGCACACACGTATACCCACATGTGTACATATTTATGCACACACACTAAAGTAGTGCTGGTGAAAGTTTTAGAGACTGAATGCCTAAACTGCAGTCCAAAATCAATACTGAAATTAAATCTGAATACTGAGGTTTTACTTTAGCAAAAACAACTAATGCATTAATACCTTTTGTCTTAAAAAATGCAATGTGCCATAGTTTTACAGTCAATATAATTAAAAGTAGAAGGAAAGAAAAATAAAGAATATATCAGGTATTATGGATAGAATTTTGAAGATGTTCCCCAACAAAGAAAAAATTCCAATTTCCTGTTTATGAAATCTAGCATATAACTGAGATACTTTGTGAAGGAACTTTGCATACTAAAGTTACTAATCAGTTACATTGGGACAGATTATCTTGCATTATCTGTGTATGCCCAGTGTAATCACATGACTCCACAAAAATAAAAATATGAGGGCCGGGTGTGGTGGCTCACGCCTGTAATCCCAGCACTCGGGAGGCAGAGACAGGAGGATTGCTGAGTTCGAGGCTTGCCTGGGCTACATAGTGAGCTCAGAGCCAGCCTGAGCTACAAAGCAAGACCCTGTCTCAAAAAAAGAAAAAAAAATATGAGGAAGCAAGAGGGGAGATGACTAAGATGTTGATAACAGAAATTTAGGGTGTGAGAAAGACATGACCTGCTGTTGCTGGTTTTGGAGATGGGAAAAAGGACGTCATCCCGGTAATCCAAGCACCTCGAGAAGTTGAGGGCAGTTCTTGGCTGGTAACCAGCAAGAAATTGAACATCTCAGTCCTACACCACGTGGGACTGAATCTTCCAACAACCTCAGTGATCCTGGAAGTAGGTCTGTCCCCATAGTCCCCAGAAAGGAGTATAACTGTGGTGATACATAACTCGCTTTCCTTTTTTTTCTTGTCTCTCTTTTCCTTCCTGCTTTCCTGCTTCATTCTTTCCTCACTTCCTCTCCTCTTCTCTCCTGTCCCCACCTTTCCCTTTCCCTTACCTCCTGTTCTCACTTTCCTGTCTTTTCTTGGAATTGCACCTAGGGTGTCACACATGCTAGGCAAGCATCTATGAAGTGCCCCCCCCTTTGAGATTTCTGTGTGGATCAGAAAACCATACTGCATCTAGCCTTTTGACATTGGATTGAGAGACAATCAATGTGTCGTTTTAAGCTACTAAAATTATGGTAACTCATTGCAGCAGCAATAGAAACAAATAAATTAAAGCTACAAATTCATAAGCTTCCTCTAGCCAAGATGAAACATAAATGGGAATGTGTGCATTGAGTGGGCTGGACATAAAGTGATGATTGTCATTGCCCCTTTGTCTCAATGTCTGTTGAGCAAGAAGGAATAGTGTGGACTATGGTGAACTCAGCGGTGTATGTCCTATCTGAAGAGAACCATCCCTACTCAGAGCCATTTAATTCTACATTAAAGTGGAGATCATTATTCCAATTTCATAATGATGTGAAGATTGAGCAAATACCCATAGTACTTTGTATGTAAGTCATCAGTATGTGTTAATTATTTGTTTTATTTTGCTGATGTAGGGGGACAGTAGAAATATTACATTTACAAATACAATAGACTTTCTTCAAAGCCTGTCTTTACTCAGACTTGTGGAAGGATAAGGGCAAAACATACAGCCTGCATAGTCTCTTATTTCATCAGGAAACCCAACAACTACTTGAGGACACATCTTCCAGGATGGGTGGGTTTGTACAGAGTGGGAAACTGGATATTTGGGGTCTTTTTGGCAGAGAGCATCTGCAGCCTTGATCACTACCAGTCATCTCTACAGTTCTGTCCACACAGGTCCATGGTCTGAGGGCCACATGGCAGAATTGCCTGGCAAATAAGGCTGGCATAATCTTCCAGGTGAATCTCAACTCTCTAATAGTTTCTGAGGAAGTAGGACTCCAGCTATTGTTTTCCCAGGCAGGCCTTCATTTCCCTAGAACAGACTTCTCATAATCAGCAGCAATTCTGTTGAGTTAATGTATTTGTTTTCTATGGCTGCTACAACAAAGTATTGAAAACTTGGTGATTTATAACTACAAAGTTTATTCTTTCATTCTGGAGACCAGGTGTCTAAATTCAAGATACTGGCAGGACCAGGCCCCCTCCAAACTATCTGGAGAAAAGTTCTTCCTTGCTTTTTCTGGGTTCTGGTGTTTCTGGACACTCCTGGGCCTATATATACACAGTCCAATCTCTGGTTCTGTTTATATGCCAGTCTTCTCTATTGTAAGGACATTTGTCATTGGATTTAGGGCCTACCCAGCTAGTCCAGAATAGTTTTGTTTTGATACTCTTAATTAATTACATCTACAAAGATTATTATTTTCAAATGAGATCATATTACAGATTCAATGGCTTAGCACACGTTTTTGAAGGCTACCATTCAACTTACTACAGGAAGACAGTGAGCATATTGTCATTTCTGTCTTTATGTGTGCACACTCATAACCACAGGTACAGAATGGTGCAGATTACAATTCATATTTTAAGCCAGTTAAAAAGTAAATATCTTCAACAGAATCAGTGACATTGACTTCCCTCTATAGTTTTCTTGCTCTTCAGTGAAAATCAGACACTGTAATGAAGACTATTGTTTAGAAAATGTGCAGTGCTAAGTTTCTCCATGACAACAATTCAGCTGACTTTGAAATGCAAGCATTTGCATTGCACATCTCCGGGTTTCTTGGTAAAAGTTGGTTTGATTTTGCTTTAAGAGCTCAGCTCCAGGAAAATGAACTCATCATTCATTTGTTGGGGGATTATTTCATAATTGTTATCATTATTAATCATTTTCCTGGGAGCCAAAGGACAATGAACAAACAGAGTCATTCAGACAAATGTTGGATCGCTCTTTGCTGGAGGAAGAAATCATCTGAATCCATTTTGTCTAGCTGTGTCATGGGAAATCAAATTATGGAACTGTTGTATTTACTAATGTCAGCGATCTGGGAATTGTGAAATGACTTCTTACCCAGCTGTAGAGTTAGTAAAGCATAAGAGAATTGTTTTATTACCTTACTTCTAAGAAATAAATGATTAATTCCTTCCATAGAAACTAATTTGATATTGTTAGTCACTAGGCTGGCCTTTGTCTCATACTAATGTGGCAGTCTGGTATGAATCTATGGTTTCATTTTCTTTTCACATTTCCTTTTCAGCGTAGAGTGTAATGTAATTGTCTCTCAGTCTCAATTTTATGAAATAATGGGGCAGAAGAAGGTGTATCAAGGTTATTAAGTCCTTCCTCAGTCTTGAGATATGCTTAACTCTTACTCTTAACTCATCAAAGTGCTGTAGCTGTGATTATACAGGTAAATCAGGCTCCCCTGGTCTAGCTAGTTAGGCCTGTCTGTGATTGCCTATTAAGTGAAAGGCATAAGTTTAACAATTGCATTACATTTAGCACCCTATAAAATATACAAGTAATTTGGAGCTTCAATGCTGCATGAGCATTCAATAATAGGAAGTAATGCTTATAACACATCCAGTTTACTAAGCACTTTCTTATTATTCTATTTAAAAATTTGTAAGGTAGGTGGTATCATATCCATTTTAAAGATGATATAAGTGAGGGGCAGGGTAGTTAAATACCTGGTAGATATTAATATATATGATAATAGGTGGTTCATTCTAGAACCATGACTTTAGCATACTGGCTGTTCTATTCTTTCATACAATATGAATTCTTTTAATTTTGACACTGTTGTTTAGCAGTTGAAAATGAGAAGCATGGGTAAATGATTTGTTCCAGTTGTGCAATTTAAAAGATGATTGAGACTTCAAGGGCTATCTAGTTATATCACTTTATTTTATGCAATGTGTGTTGGACATAATCTTTCCCACAGTTGTTTGAAAGCTCTAGGTTTAAAGAGATCTCAGTTTACAAAGACCAGAGCTTCACTCTCTTTACTGAGTTGAAAAGCTGAGGTTCAGAGGAGGCAAAGATCTTGGCCAACATAGCAAAACTGGTTTGTGATACAGGGGATACTTTGGATCCAGATTTCATATTAACCATCTGTGCCTTAGCATTTAACACTAATTTATTTTAGGATTCACAAAGGTTTTACTGTATTACATAGGAATTTTTTTTTTTTTGAGACAGGTTCTCACTTTGTAGTTCAGGCTGGCCCTCGGCTCATTATGTAGCCCAGGCAAGCCACCACGAACTCAGCAATCCTCCTGTCTCTGCCTCCCAAGTGCTGGGATGACAGGCGTGAGCCACCACGCCCCGGCACTGGGGTATGTGGTATTGATTGCTGGTGGGTGTGAGTCTCCACACCCAGCATTGTATGTGGTTACTGGGATCGAACTCAGGACCTTGCACTTTCGAGGCAGGTGCTGGAACCACTGAGCTAAATCTCCGGCCCTACATAGGAATTTTTAAAAAAATGCTGTTTAAATAGAAAACAGGGAATGTGTGCCTCCTGCATGAGCCAAAGGAAGCTCTCCAGAAGTGTGAAGTTGCATCCACTGTGATTTTCTCTGAACCAATCCGAGACACTAAGAAAGATATGTGAATACTGGTCATCGTGTCCAGCCACACAAAGGCTTACATTAAGGTTACAGAGTAGGAATAAAGTGAGCCATATTTTCTGGAAACACACTTAAAAACAATTAACAAATGGGGAAGTAGATACAATGATCCTTATTTTCTGTCGAAGATACTTATAAATAATTAAGAACTGGAGATATAACAGATAAGAAATTTTATACATTGGAAATTATAAGTATCTTTATTGGAAAACCCTGAGTCAAAGAGAAAAATTAAAACTAAATTTACTGTATATTTATAAAAAGATAGATGTTGTAAAAGCACTATAAGAAGGAATAAGATATGACCAAGGTTGTCTTGAATGGAATATTTGTAATGTTAAATTCTGCATTAAGCTCATCATGGTGGTCCACACTTGTAATCCCCAGACTGTGGGAGGCTGAGGCAGGAGGATCACAAGCTTGAGCCCATTTAGACAGTTAGGAACTTAGCAAAATCTTACCTCAAAATTTAAAAAAATAAGTACACCCAGTACCACCAAACCAAACCTAAATGAACTGAACCGAACCAAACCGAGCCAAGCCAAGGCCCTTGCATTAGGAAATAAAAAAGAAAAAAGTAATTAGGTGTCTCTTCTGGGCTTTAAGTCTAACAAGTAATCGACAAAAGCAATTAAATGTAAAATACCTAGTCATTATTTATATAATTAGGAGAAAGAAAAAGGAAGAATGACATCAGTAAGACAGTAGAATGTAAGTTGTCAGCTTCTGTTCTTTTAGAAGAACGTTAATTTGGCAGCTCTCAGTGGGCTTTTGTGGGAACTTTCAGAGCCGGGTAGGAGGTGTCTGAAGCTTATATGGCCCAGAACTGAGAAGACTGTTCTGAGAAGGCTCAGTTGCCCTCAGGTGGCAGGTTTCCTGCCTACCCTCATGGGGAAAGATCTGGAAATGGCCCTTTCCTTTCCGAATTGAGCGGCAGTCCTTTTTATCCTTGAGTCTGCCACCTGATGGAGAAAGTTTCAGTTTTTTTTTTGAGACAGGGTCTCGCTTTGTAGTTCAGACTGGCCCTGCACTCACTATGTAGCCCAGGCAAGCTTCAAACTCAGCAGTCCTCCTGCCTCTGCTTCCCCAATTCTGGGATTACGAATGTGAGCCACCACACCCAGCCTTGTGGTTTATGGTACTGATTGCTCGTGGGTGAGTCACCACACCCAGTATTGTTGTATGTGGTTATGGGGGATAGAAGCAGGGATTTTGTGCTTGCTAGGCAGGCGCTGGAGTCACTGAGCTAAATCTCCTGCCCTTAGTTTACTTTTTATTTTTTTTTAGCTTTTTGAGACAGGGTCTCACTTTGTAGTTCAGGCTGGCCCTGAGCTCACTCTGGTGCCCAGGCAAGCTGCCGCGAACTCAGCAATCCTCTTGTCTCTGCCACCCGAGTGCTGGGATTACAGGCGTGAGCCACCACGTCCGGCATTGTGGTATGCGGTGTTGATCATTGGTGGGCGTGTCTCCACGCCCAGAATTATATGTGGTTACCGGGGATCGAACTCAGGTCCTTGCGCCTGCGAGGCAGGCGCCAGAACCACTGAGGTAACCCTCCGGCCCTAGTTAACTTTTTAAAATGAACTTTCTGTCATTTTATCTTTCTTTTCCAAAATTTCCAAAATGCATATTTTGGTTTGTTAACTCCCAATAAATCCCATAGCCTTTTCCCATGTTTTTACCTTTTCCTCATTTTTTTTTTTTTCTGAGACTGGATAATTTCAAATGACTGGTTTCTGAATTTGCCGATTCATTTCTTCTTATTCTTCTTGCTCTTCTTATTCTCCTCCTCCATCTTTTCCTCTTTTTCCTCCTCCTCCTCCTCCTTCTTTCAGCTTTTTTTTTTTTTTTTTTTTTTTTTTTTTTTTTTTTTTTTTTTTTTTTTTTTTTTTTTTTTTTTTTTTTTTTTTTTTGAGACAGGGTCTTGCTTTGTAGTTCAGGCTGGCCCTGAGCTCACTATGGTGCCCAGGCAAGCCGCCGCGAACTCAGCAATCCTCCTGTCTCTGCCTCCCGAGTGCTGCTGGGATTACAGGCGTGAACCACCACGCCCAGCATTATATGTGGTAACTGGGGATCGAACTCAGGTCCTTACGCTTGCGAAGCAGGCGCCGGAACCACTGAGCTAACCCTCCGGCCCCTTCTTTCAGCTTTTTGAGGCAGGGTCTTGCTTTGTAGTTCAGGCTGGCCCTGAATGCACTATGTAGCCCAGGATAGTTTTGAACCCTTAACAATCCTCCTGCCTCTGCTCCCTGAGTGCTGAGATTATATGCGTGAGCCACCCTGCCAGGCATTTGAGTCTTTTCTTCTTAATCAAGTTCGTTATTGAAACATTCTATTGCATATTAAATTTTGGCTGTTATATGATTCAGCTCCAGAATTTCTGGTTTTTAAGAAAATACTGTATATTTGTTCAACTTCTCGTTTGTGCTTGAATCATGTTCCTGGTATTATTAAATTATTGACTTGTGTTGCAACTCACTGGGCTTCACTAGAACAATTACTATAAATTATCGGGAATTTATGGGTCTGAACTGCATGGGGGTTGGTTACTAGAAGTTTACTATTTTTTTTGTGCTATCATATTTCTCTGATTTTTAAAAAAAATATGCCTTGTATCTTTGCATTGTGCCTGTGCATTTGAAAAAGAAGTTAGTTCTTCTAGATTTCATGAGCAGGCTTCCTAAGGAAAGGCCTTCGTCTCCAGGGGGAAGGTATGAGTACTGAACAAGGGTATGTGTTGGGGTGTCTCCCGTGGCACCAGATCTAGTGGTGCTAGACTGTAAGCGCGGGAGTGCATAGCAGCTCAAGGTCCAGGCAGCTGTGCTGGCTCAGGTAGTAGTGAGAATCCATTATATTTCCAACGACGGGGGTTTTGGATGCAAAAGCTGGAAAAGGTCCATTGTAGTTACAGGGGCTACTGGAATTATGAGTCCTCAGCGACGCCTCAGGTCCAGCATGAAGCACACCTGGGTGGTTGAAGACAGATCTGTAAGTGTTCGCACGCACAGAAGTGGAGGCTGCCAGTACAGGTTAAGAGCGGGTGCATATGTGCACGTTGCTTCGTGGTGTAGCTGGTGATGTGCATGTGGTGATGGGGCTCTTCCCAGTGGTGGGTCCAGGGCCAGGCACAAGCATGTAGTGGCTTCCCTGGTTTCTACGTTCAAGGCACTCTTAGTGTACTGGCCAGGGTAGCTTCAGAGGGAGAAGAGAGTAGGAAGATGATAGCTCATGTAATTCTGTAAACTTTCCTTATTCCTTCCCAGTCCATCTAGATTACAGAGTTAAGTTTATGATTTTGAAGTAAAGTAAAAAAGCAAGAAACGTGTACCCCAAACTCAGATTAATTCTAGGTTCCTCAATTTCCTTTTCTGTAAGGGGAGATACTAACATGTCTATGTTATAGAGTTACTATGAGAATTGAGAGTATGAACATTCCTCAAGTATTTGAAAATTGCTTCCAGTTTATCATAAGTATTGCTTAGCTGTATTGGGAAGAATGTTAGAAAATGCGAATGTTTTAGAAGTAGAGACTGAGAATTGTTTTAGGAACTTAAGAAGTACAGAGGCCTCTTTAACACTTAACAGGGAAGGTGCTTATAGATCATCTCAAGTTCTTAACCCCACCATTCTGGTCTCCAGTCACATGGTACCATCTCTACAAGGTTTTCCCTGCTGATTGGTGGCTTCACTTCATTCCCTGCAGTTATGCTGTATCCTCCTTAGTTCTTTCTCATGTAGTACTTAGCACAGTGTTTAATTTTTTTTTTTCTTTTGAGACAGGGTCTCACTTTGTAGTTTTGGCTGGCCCTGAGCTCACTATGTAGCCCAGGCAAGCCTCAAACTCAGCAATCCTTCTGCCTCTGCCTCCTGAGTGCTGCGATTACAGGCTTGGGCCACCACGCCCGGCACTGTGGTATGTGGTACTGATTGCTGGTGGGCGTGAGTCACCATGCCCAGCATTGTTGTATGTAGTTCCTGGGATGGAGTTCAGGACCTTGCACTTGCAAGGCAGGTGTTGGAACCACTGAGCTAAATCTCTGGGACTTTAATTTTCTTTATTTACCTCATCAAATGTCTTCTCACCAGAATGTCAGCTTCTTAAGCACCGGGATATTGTCTCTCTTCTTCATCTCTCAAATTGCAGTGCTCAGCATGGCTCTAGGTGCATAGAAGATGTCCACCAACCATGTTGTGTGTGTGTCGTACACAGCAGGAGATTTTTTGCTTACCTAGAAGTTCTGATGGTAGGGAGCAGGACTAGAACAAATTTTAAAATTTAAGGATTCACCTGTGTCGATCATTTCTCTGTGGCCTTTCTCCCCTTATGAGGAAGTTTTATTCGCAAACCACTTCTTTACTTTCAAGTATGTGATTAATTACCCCTGTACGTTCTACATTATGTACCCATTCACTTTCCTTATCACCATCTAAATAGGAGCTTTTCCTCTCTGCCATAGGCATGGATTATTTTGGTACCTTATTATTTTTCTCATAGAGAAAAAGGGTCAATGCTGAAAGTCCCGGACAGATCTATTTGTAGATGCCCTAACTTCCATTTCAAACTTTATTGGTAGACAGCACCATTCTTATTTCTTCCAATTATAAACTTATTAAGGTAGAGCACATAAGCATGATACAGAGGGCACAGCAGAACACCGAGACATGAGCTATTTTAGCTCGAGAGAGTGCACTGGCTTTAATAACACAAAAGGGACAGGCAAAATAAATTGTGGTGCTACCTTGCAATTAAAATTTTTATTCACAAACCATTGGCACTGATGAAAAACCATCTGGAAAGCAATTACAATAAAACTGAGAATATTTAATCAATATTGGAATTTGGACTCAGTTTGCCTTTTTAATTCAGAATTTAGGTCTCTCTAAGTGGATTTTATGTCTCAGTCTTTAATGAGAACTTCCTTGTGGGTGGGGTGCCTGGCTGCAAGTCTCTGGCCTTTGTTTTCCGATATGCTGTAGAAAGTTTGCTTGGTAAATTCCAATTACTTCTGCTTCAGACAGAGGAGCAAAGTGTCAACTGAAGCTAGAAATAATTACTCTGTCTAGGACTTTAGCAGAAGTATCAGATAGACATCCTAGTCGTTAGGCAAGTTTTAAAGAGGTAGTTAGGTGAGATTGAAGCTGAGGGGGAATGGAAGAATAATGAGAATGGATTACCATAGGAATCAAAAAATATAGGGCCCACTTCTCCACTGTTGGTGGGAATGTAGACTGGTACAACCTCTTTGGAAGTCAGTGTGGAGATTACTAAAAAAACTAGGATTAGAAGTCCCATGCTATCTCCGTGCTAAGAATATTTACATAAGAATTAAGAGAATCATATCACAGTGACATATGTACGCCCACGTTCAAAGCAGCTCAATTTGTGATAGCTCAGTCTTGGAAACAACCTAAATGCCCATCAACCGGAGACTGGATAAAGAAGATGTGGTTTTTCTATAAAATGGAGTATTACTCTGCCTTAAAGAATGAGAAGTTCGCGTCATTTTTACTCAAATGGATGTACCTTCAGGACATACTTATAAGTGAAATAAATAAGTCACAGATGTGTAAATATCGTATCTGTTCTGTGGTGTGAGAAACTGAAGATGTTAACAAGTTCTAGCATGTATGATGGATATTGTAAAATAGAAAATATTCAAAGGGAAATGTGGTGAAGGGGTAAGTAATGATGGACTAGGAAAAAATTGTGATGGTAATAAAAAAGGTAAACAAAACTTATGTATTTAGCGGATGGAGGGTTATTGGGTGGGTAGGGGGATGGGAAAAATGAAAATTAAGTTGTGTCATATACTGGTATAAATTCCCAATATTGAGTGTGATCATGATGTGTATATACAGTGTACCAATAAAGAAATGGAGCAAGAAAAAAAAAGATATGGGGTCCAACCTGAATTGTTTCTTAGTAAGTATTTGAGCCAGTTATGTTCCCATTGTGGGTTGTCTGTTCATCTGTACAGTGAAGGCGTGAACTGGATAATTTCTGATTTTTTCTAGATATTTTCTTTTTTTTTTTTTGAGACAGGGTCTCACTTTGTAGTTCAGGCTGGCCCTGAGCTCACTATGTAGCCCAGGCAAAACTGGAACTCAGCAATCCTCCTGCCTCTGCATCCCAAAGGCTGGGATTACAGGCATGAGCCACCATGCCCCAGCATTGTGGTATGTGTACTGATTGCTGGTGGGCATGAGTCACCATGCCTCGTATTGTTGTATGTGGTTACTTGGATCAAACCCAGGACCTTGTGCTTGCTAGGCAGACACTGGAAACACTGAGCTAAATCTCCGGCCCTCTAGTTATTTTCTTCTGAGGCCAGGTATATAGTCAAGTATTCTATGCAATAGACACCCAAAAGAGTCCTCACTTTATATTTTGTACTTTTTTCAGTTTAAAAATTTTTAAATTGCTAAATAAAACATAACATTTTACTTATTAATGAGGTACAAAACAGTGTTTTGATAATGTATACATAATGTTTATACCAGACTAAACATAGTTTTTACTCATTTAACATTTATTTTATGATAAAAAATTTCCAAAAGCATTTTTCTAGCTTCCTGAAATGTAGAGCATATAATCTTTATCCATAATCAACCTACTGTGCAGTAGCACAACGGAACTTCTGGCCTCCTGTCTAACTGTAACTTAGTACCGACCAGCCAGCTTTCCTTACTTCCCTCTCACCTGTCCTCAGTCTTCAGTAATCATCCCTGCACTACAAGCTTCTATGTGATCAACTATTTTGAAGCCCACATTATGATCGAGATCTTATGGTGGTTGTCTTTTTCCCCTGGGTTATTTTACTTTACAGAATGATTTCCAGTTTAACTCATGGTTCTGCAAATGACAGAATTTCATTCTTTTACATGGCCGAATAGTGTTCCATTGTGTATGTACCACAGTTTCTTTATCCATTCGTCAGTTGGTGGACACTTTGCTTGCTTTCATGTTGGGAAATAACATGTTGGGAATAGTGCTGCAATGAACATGGAAGTACCAATGTCTCTTTGACATACAGACATTTAGAAGAATTTCTGGATGATATAATAGTTCTTTTAGTATTTTGAGAAACATCTGTGCCATTACTGTGTCCCATAATAGGTACAGTAGTTTACACTCTCATCAGCAGTTTGCAGTTCCTTTTCTCTACATCCTCAGAAGTTGTTTTTTTTTTTTTGAGACAGGGTCTCGCTTTGTAGTTCAGGCTGGCCCTGAGCTCACTATGTAGTACAGACAAGCCTCGAACTCAGCAATCCTCTTGCCTCTGCCTCCCGAGTGCTGGGATTACAGGCGTGAGCCACCACTCCCAGCACTGTGGTATGTGGTATTGATTGCTGGTGGGTGTGAGTCACCACGCCCAGCATTGTATGTGGTTACCAGGGGTTGAACTCAGGACCTTGAGTTTGCGAGGCAGGCGCTGGAACCACAGAGCTAAATCTCCGGCCCAAGATGTGTGTGTTTGTGGTTTTTTTTTTTATACAATGAAATACACAGCCATAAAGAAAGATGAACTTGAGACATTTTTAAGTAAGTGGATGCACCTTGAGACTGTACTTAAGTGAAATAAAATGTACGTACATGTGTAAATATCACATTGTCTCTCTGACGTGAGAAACTGAAAGTGTAAGTATGGATGAATGTATAATAGATACTGGGAAATAGGAAGACATTGTTAAAAGGAAGGGGAAGCTGCAAAGAGAACAGGGAAAGGATGAAAGGGGAAATAAAAAATGAGAGAAGGACAAAATGGAGTCAAAGTTTTGTATATAAGAGAAAGAGAGGTTGAAGGGACAGAGGGAAGTGGGAAAAAAAGAATCAAGAGAAGATTACAAATGACAATGTCAGAATAAAAGTAACAGAATATCTAGAATTATTCTGAAAATAGTTTTTTTTTTTTTTTGGTGGTACCATGGCTCGAACTCGGGCCTTTGTGCATCCAAGGTTGATGCATTACCACTTGAGCTAAATCCCCAGCAGATTTATTCTGAAAATAAAGAAGAAGAAGAAAAAAGAATAATATCTTAAGGACTGGGGATGTAGCTCAGCGGCACCTCTGCCTGCCTGGCAAGTGCAAATTCCTGAGATCGATCCTGGTATCTCTCTCTCTCTCACACACACACACACACACACAGACACTCACACACACGAATTATTCTGATAATTTAAAACAGAAAGATATGAAAGTTATGATATATGCTCAACAGTTCTTAATAATGAGAGTAGATTTAATTTGAATATATTCCGATCAAAATCAAAATATTGTACTATAATAATAATAAACTTTAAAAAAAATTGAATTCTTTATTGGTACATTTTATATATAGCTCATAATCACACTCAACATTGGGGAATTCGTACCAGTATATGATACAAGTTAATTCTCATTTTTATCCATATCCCTACCCACCCCACAATCTTTTTTTTTTTGTACTACTGGGGATTGAACTCAGGCCCTTGTGGTTTCAAGGCGTGGTACCACTTGAGTTAAATTCCCAGCCCATGATGATAAACACTTTGTGTTACAGAAAAAAAAACCAAAAAACAAAAAGCAACAAAACCAAGCCCTTGCTAATCCTGTATGTTTTCAGCCCCTTTGTGAAAGATCAGGTGACTGAATGTGCCTGAGGTTGTTTTGCAACCTCTACTCTGTTAAATTGATCTGCACATCTATTTTGTACCAGTTCTATGGTGTTTTATCTCTGTAGCATTGTAATATTGCTTAAATTTGGGATTGTGATAGCTCCTGCTTTGTTCTTATTGTCTAGGATTGTTTTTGCTATTGAGCATGTCTTCTGGTTCATATGCACTTTAGGATTTTTTTCTGGTTTTTATGAAGAATGCTGTTGGTATTTTGATTGGATTGCATTAAATCTATATATCACTTTTAGTAATATAGCCATTTGGACAGTATGAGCTTTACCTATCTAGGAATAGGGAATATCTTTCGGTTTTTTTTGTTGTTCTCTTTATCTCCCTTTTCAGAGTCCTGTAGTTTTTGTTGTAAAGTTCTTTCATTTCTTTGATTAGATTCTTTCCTAAGTATTGAATTTTCTTGATTCTATTGTGAATATTGTTTCCCTAATTCCTTTCTCAGTGATTTTATCATTGGGGTATAGGAATGATATTGTGTTTATTTTGTATCCTGCTACATTGTTGAACTTATTAGTTTAAGAGCTTTCTGGTGATGTTTTAGAACTTCTTATGCAAAAGATTATGTCCTGGGGCAGAGATTTAGCCCAGTGGTTCTGGCGCCTGCCTAGCAAGTGCAAGGTCCCTGGTTCAGTCCCCAGTAATTGCATACCACAGTACTGGGCATGGTGACTCAAGTCCACCAGCAATCAGTACCACACACCACAGTGCTGGACGTGGTGGCTCTTGCCTCTAATTCCAGCACTCAGGAGGCAGAGGCAGGAGGACTGCTGAGTTCAAGACTTGCCTGGGCTACATAGTGAGCTCAGGGCCAGTCTGAACTACAAAGTGAGACCCTGTCTTAAAAAAAAAAAAAAAGAAAGATTATGTCCTTTGCAACTAGGATAATTTGACTTTTTCCTTTCCCATTCATATCTACTTTATACTGCTCTGGAGAAAGGTTTTTTTCTTTTTTTTGGTACCAGGAATTGAACTCAGGACCTTGCACTTGCCAGAGAGGCACAGTGCCACTAAACTAAATCCCCAGCTGCTCTGGATAAAGTTTTGAGTACCTTATTGAACTGGGTAGACAGTGGAAATCTTCGTTGTATCAGTTTGAGATAAGGTCCTCTTTTGGTCAGGCATTTTCTTCGTACCATGAAAGGGTACTTATTAGATTTTTCAAAGGCTTTTCTTGTGTCTGTTGTGATGATTATGTAACTGTTATCCTTGCTTTTGTTTGTGTGATGTATTACACTTATTTATTTGCATATGTTGAGCCATCATTGTTTTGCTGGAATGAAGCTAATTTTGTATTTAAGTATAATTTTTTTATTGATTTCATCTGTGTTCAGTGTTCTATAGTTTTCCTTTTTTGTTAAGTTTTTGTTATGTTTTAATATCAGGCTAATGCTAGTTTCCAGGGATGAATTTGGCAGTACTTTTTCTTTCCATTTAATTAAAAGTTGGAGGAGTATTGGTGTGAAGTTTTTCTTGAAGTGATTTCTAGAATTTTGCAGTAAATCTACTGGGTCCTGGACTTTTCTTTGTTGCTTTAGTTCTAATAGTTTCTAATAGTTTCCTGTTATTGGTAAATATTCATATTATGTATTCTATTTTCCTTTTTTTTTTTTTTTTTGAGTCAAACCTTGCTTTGTAGTTCAGCCTGGCCCTGAGCTCACTATGTAGCCCAGGCAAGCCTCAAACTCAGCAATCCTCCTGCCTCCGAGTGCTGGGATTACAGGTGTGAGCTACCACTCCAGGCACTGTGGTGTGTGGTACTGATTGCTGATGGGTGTGAGTCTCCATGCCTAGCATTATGGTATGTTGTGCGGAGAATTGAATGTGGAGATTTGGACTTGCCAGGCAGATGCTGGAACCACTGAGCTAAATCCCTGGCACTGGAAGTCTAAATTTTATTAATTACCACTCTGATCTTTGTACTTTCTATGTATTAATTTTGGTTTAGGATTGTTCTTGTTTTTCCAGGTCCTTAGGATCCAGCATTAGGTTCAATTTTTTTTTTTTTGAGACAGGGTCTCGCTTTGTAGTTCAGGCTGGCCCTCAGCTCACTATGTAGCTCAGGCAAGCCTTGAACTCAGCAATCCTCCAGTCTCTGCTTCCCGAGTGTTGGGATTACAGGCACAAACCACCAAGCCCGGCACTGTGGTATGTGGTATTGATGGCTGGTGGGCGTGAATCACCACGCCCAGCATTGTATGTGGTTACCGGGGATCAAACTCAGGACCTTGTGTTTGTGAGGCAGGTGCCGGAACCACTGAGCTAGATCTCTGGCCTTAGGTTCAATTCTTGAAATTTGTACATACAGTATTTTGCTCTTACAAGTGCTCTCAAGGTGTACTGCAGGTTTTGTCATGTTGTACTTCCATTGTCATTGATTTAAGGAAATGTTTTCTTCCTTGATTTTGTCTGTGATCCAGTGATTATTCAATAATATGCTGTTTATCTGCAGATAGTTTCTGTGGTTTCTTTTGCTGTTAATTTCTAGTTTTATTCCATCATGTATGTAAGGGGATATTATAATTCTTTTGCAGTTAAACATGTTTAGTGGCTCGAGATATGGTATATTTTGAAAGAAGTTCTGTCTTCTATGAGAAAAATATGTATGCTTTTGTTTTTGGAGAAAACACTGTAGGTTTCTGTTATATTTTCAATGGTGTGGCTTAATCCTGTAATTTCCTTATCAATTTTTGATCTGGTCTAACTTTCTAATTATAAGAGAGCAGTGTTGAAGTTCCCCACTATGATTGTATTGGTGTCTATGTCCTTATATGTTTAGAAGTTTTTTTGGAAGTTAGCATGCCAACCTGGTGCATAGATATTAATAATTATTAGATATTGGTTGCATAAATATAATTGTTATGTCTTCATACTGAATTGCTTTCTTTTCCAGTTTATTGGTACATTTTATATACAGCTCACAATCACACTTAACATTGGGGAATTTGTACCAGTATATGATATGAGTTAATTCTCATTTTTACCCATATCCCTACTAACCCCACAACACTCACCCCCTATATACATGTGCTTTCTTTTTCTTTTCAAATCATATTTATTCTTTCCTCTTATTACTTTCCCCCACCACATTTCCTTTGAATATTTCCCATTTCAGGGCCAGAGGGTTAGCTCAGTGGTTCCGGCGCCGGCCTCGCAAGCGCAAGGACCTGAGTTCGATCCCGGTAACCACGTATAATGCTGGGCGTGGAGACACGCCCACCAACAATCAACACCGCATATTAAAATGCCGGGCGTGGTGGCTCACGCCTGTAATCCCAGCACTCGGGAGGTAGAGACAGGAGGATTGCTGAGTTCGAGGCGACTTGCCGGGGCACCATAGTGAGCTCAGGGCCAGCCTGAACTACAAAGCAAGACCCTGTCTCCAAAAAGCAAAAAAAAAAAAAAAAAAAAAAAATTCCCATTTCACATAATCATACATTCTAGAACTTATTTACATCACAGGTTCTCATACCAGAGAAAAGATATGGTATTTGCATATCTGTGACCTATTTATAATCTGCAAACCTTTTTTTTGATGTTAAGAATTATTATAATGTTTTCATTGAGTCTGATCATTGCATTATTTTTCCAGTGCTGATTCTTTTGTTTTTTTGTTTCACTTAACTACTTTTTTAGTTAGATGTATGTTTTCCTTTGGTTCTTGGGTGCCATTTCCCTTAGGATTTTTTCCATTTGTAGTGACTATCATACATTCTAGGACTTATTTACATTTTCAGTTTCTCATACCAGAGAAAACATATGGTATTTATACATCTGTGACCTGTTTATTTTGCTTATCCTCAAGGTACGTCCATTTGAGTATGAATGACTCCAACTTTAAGCACCTTACTGTTTTTCTCTAATAACTTTTGGTAATGTCTTGTTTTGTTGAATTTCTGGAATCCTGATTATGATGTGTTGTGGAGGGGTTATTTTCTGTTTGTTGTATTTAGAGTGCTATATGTATATTCATATTAAATTATTTCCCTAGATTTGGAGATTTTTTGCTGTGATTTCTGTAAATATAATTTTTATATCTTTTCAGTCTTCTAATTCTTCTTCCTTTATTTCTGTAATTTTATTTTTTTGTCATTTAGGAACTATTGAATCCTGCTTGCATGGTATAGTATTTGGCCATTTTAGGGTTTTATTGAGTTCATGATCTACTAAATTTATCTCACTTACAATTTTTTTTTCTGGTACCAGAGATCAAACTCAGGATTTTGTGCTTGCCAGGCAGGTGCAGTGCCGCTGAAGTACACATCCATGTCTTTAATTTCTTACTTTCTTTCCTCCTTTTGGTCAAGTTTCTACCCATGGCTTCTATAGAAGTTTTCAGATCTTGTATTTATGATTGCTTTCTTTTCATAATTTGTAATTTATAAAATTAAACTGGTTGGGCCGGAGGGTTAGCTCAGTGGTTCCAACACCTGCCTCGCAAGCGCAAGGTCCTGAGTTCAATCCCGGTAACCACATGCAATACTGGGCGTGGAGACTCATGCCCACCACCAATCAGCATCACATACCACAGTGCTGGATGTGGTGGCTCACGCCTGTCATCCCAGCACTCGGGAGGCAGAGGCAGGAGGATTGCTGAGTTTGAGGCTTGCCTGGACTACATAGTGAGCTCAGAGCCAGCCTGAACTACAAAGCGAGACCCTATCTCAAAAAAAAAAAATTAAAACGGTTATTTCTATCTTATGTTGCCTTGTTTATATTGCTTAGTTTTGTGTTTGTTTAGTATTTAAGCTCATTGAACATTTTATTGATAAAGTCAGTTATCTATTTTAATCTTCCTTAAGCTCATTAATCATATGTTTCAATTATTTCTTGAGTTCTTCAAACATTTTGTTCTGAGATTTCTTTGCCTATAACTTCTATGTCTGTGCCCATGACACCAGCTTTTAGGGAGTTATGGGTTTTTAGAGGCATTTTGTTGCCTTGTGTTCTTGTTTCTATTGTTTTTGTGCTACAGGTTGAAAATCACTTACAGTAGACAAACTCTGTTCCTACTGTGAAGAATTTTTTGGGGGGGTTAGATTTTGTCTCTCTGTGATGTGGCCTTGGGTTTGGTTATGTTCCAGTGTTCATACCACTCTTCATGTTGCTCAGCATAGTATTTGAGGATGCTTTTAGTGTCTAACTTTCTGGGAACTTTATCCCCAGTATCACATAGAGAAAAAAAAACAAACCATGATAATGATGACATAAAGACAAAGCAGATATTTACATACAGTAAAAACCAATTAAAAGCAACAAGTATGTCTCCAGGACAATAGCAAATAAATTAGCAATAATACTATAGTCAGAGAGAAACCAAATTTTGATATATCATTAGAAACCGGAACAAGCCAAAGTATACCATCCTTAACAATAGAAAATGGAACTGCAATAATACAGACACAAAGACAAAGCAAATACTGACATATAGTAAGTACAAAAACTACACCACAATTAGCAACAGAAAATATTTCATCAGTAATATCATAGAGTCAAATAAAATTAAAAATTAATAAAACTTAAAAGTAATGGTAATAGATCAAGAGATTTAGCTCAGTCGCATTACTGTGGCTTTGCAAGCACAAGGTCATGTGTCAAATTGCTGGTACTAGAAAAAAAGTAATGTTGATGAAAAGGTTAGGTAGGGAAAGAAAAAATGAAAGAAGTAAAATTTGGAAAAGAAAGGAAGGATGAGAAGGAAGAAAGAAAAAAGAGAAAGAATTTAGTTAAAGATTAAAATAAAGTTAATAGAAAGTTAGGTAAAAATAACAGAAAAACAAGAATTAAAAAAAATGGGCTGGGGATTTAGCTCAAATAGTACCACACTTACCTTGGAAACACAAGGTCCTGAGTTCAATCCCAGTACTGGGAAAATAAATTTTAAAAATAAGAAAAATAATACAGAGACCAAAAGAAAAAAGAACAAAAAAGACCACACTCCACAAACAAATAAGAATTATAGTGAGTATAAAAATAAGGCCTCTGTGTGTTTGGGTGAGTGATTTTTGC
>PVIC010023059.1:0-27150 GCA_004025085.1 Thryonomys swinderianus | reverse complement strand
TTCCCGGCACCCCGTGTCACAACAACCCGCTTCTGTGCTCTTCTGTGTCTGCCAACATGGGGGCAGATCCCGCTCCCCCGAGACGGCGAAGATGTCGGGATCAGTGCCGGCCTGACAGGCTGAGCTGTCTGCTCCTTGGGCAGGCCCTGGGCCTGTCTTTGCTCTGGGCAAGTGGCTCTCGGGACCCCAGGGTAGACGACGCATGGTCACAGCACAGGGGAACAAAGCTCAAGGCTTGAAAAGCCGGCTGAGCCTGCAGCCTTCTGGGGCCATTCAGGGATGCGGAAATAACGATCTGTTTGTGCAGATACTAGCGAGCGCCCGGGATAATTCTGAGGAACTGTCTGGTATGGCGAGCAGCGTCCCCTGAACAGAGCTGTCCCGGGAGGGCTCCCCTGTCCTGACTCTCAGAGGCCAGGGCAGGAGCAGGGCTCCCTGATGGGCTCCCTGGGAGGATGTGCGACTGGGCAAACACTGGGCCCGTCTCACATCACAGTGGGAGTTAGTGCCACCACGTGGGCAAACCACACTGGGATCACAGTGGTATATCCGTCCTGCCAGGGCCCCGCCTTTTGTGCTTAGAATTAATTTCTGTAAACAAATTAACAGAGAAGAGAGAAGATACTCATGTCTTTGGCTTTGGCCTGGGGTCCATTAGGAGAGCATGTATGTGTGTGTGTGTGTGTGTGTGTGTGTGTGTGTGTGTGTGCATACACATATGCAAGTGTGTGTTTATCTATGCCATAGGGCTGGATCATGGACAAAGCAGGGTGTCGATCAGTGCTACCTGCCTTCAAGAGGCACCAGAAGCCTCTGCAGTAAACAATGAAAGTGTCCGGGGACAGGCCGGGACTGAGACTGGAAGCGGCCCTCCTGGACCTCCTTCTTCCCTTCCTTATCCTGGTCATCAGTCAGTCAGTCGTCAGTCAGTCAGTCAGTCAGTCAGGACCTGCACCCAGCTCCTGCTTCACCTTGCACAGAATGGCCCCAGCCCAGGTTCCTTCGGCCTTCAGGGCGCTCCCAGTCCTACAGGGCGGGCGGAACTTGAATGAGCTGATGAAAATTCACGACAGGACCTGACCGCTGCAGTGTGACGCGTAGGAAACCGGAAAGAGACAGGAGCCCAGAGAGCGGGCCTCGCCGAGAGTGGGGAAGCAGAGCCAGCAGGAGCCTTGGATGAAGTGGGGGTGGAAGCAGGAGGGGCCCGGAGCACAGCACATCCCAGGATTTAAGGAGCAGCCTGAGGGACTCCCCGGAGGCGGGGTGGCCAGAGCTGGGGTAGCTGGGGGGGGGGGCATGAAGGGCGAGGCAGGGCGGGAGGAAGTGCTGTTTCCATCTTGCATGGGACCAAAGATTTAGGTTGTGTGTGTGCCCTTGGCAAATCCCCCTGCCTCTGTAAATCCAGCTTCCTCTTGAGTAAGGCAGGGAGATGGGGACAAAGCTGCCGGTAGGGCCGTCCTGAGGACTGGCCAGGGGTGACCGGCAGGGTCTCAGTGGACACAGCTTCCGGCCTGTCATTCCTGCCGCTCTCTGGCGCCACCGACCCCTTACACCTCCAGGCCCAATCTGAACTTACTGTTGAAGCTGTCCTTCAGCCCAACCCCTTTCCTCCAGAGGAGCCTCTGCTGTGGCCCGTCCCCTCACAGAGCTGCTGAGTGACCTTGAACGAGCTGCCTGGCTGGGCTTCGCAGCCACAGGGAGACAGCGCTGCCGGGCAGGAAGGCTCTGCACACACCAGGGGCCCCTTCTTGCTGCCCAGCAGCCCCCACGCCCACCGCGTGGCCCACGGAGGCTGCCGGCTGTTGGGCCTGCTGTGTGCCCGCAACACGCGGCGCCCTGGGCCCTTCTATCCCAGGAACTCTACTTCTCAAGCCCTTCAGAGCTCCGTGTCTTTGTTAACAGAGCCAGAATGGCCATCAGCAGCCACTGCTTTAGTTGGAGCTATGTCTTAACGATAAGAAGGGTCAGCCTATTGGTAAGAGCAGAGAGGTTTCTAGAATTTGGGAACTGGTTTAAACGGGGCTCCTTAGGAGTTGAAAGGACCTCAGAGTGGAGCCCGCTGGAGGGGGGAGGGGCTGCCTCAGGTATCCATGTGGCAGGTGACTCCGTAGTCCAGCGCCACAGGCTCAGGACAAACAAGCTCTTCTTCCTGCCTAGGGGAGGGCGGTGGGAGCCATCTGTACCTGTCCAGCCATAGTTCTGCCCTCAGAGAGCCCAGTGCCCGTCCCAGGGCTGCCGTGTGCCAAGAAGGAAGTGGCTGCTGGCACAGGGCTGCAGGCGTGTGTAACCCCACCCTTCCCAGGCAGCAGAGCGAAATCTGCTCTGTCCAACTGGCCTTGGGAGGAGTTAAAATCTCTTCCTGTGACAGCTGCAGAAGCAACCAGAATATGCACAGAACACAGGCTCTCTACGTCATTCCGGGCTGATTTGGGAAACGTTAAAAAGAAAAAAACCCAACAACCCCCCAAAAACAACAACAACAAAAGATCACTTATGTGAGTTAGAAGCACAGCACCTGTTTGCGGGCGGACCCTCTCATCTTGTTTATTTTTTCTGTTTTGGGAGTGGGTGGGACTTCCTCTAGAAACGGCCACTTTCCTGAAAATCTGGACCAAGTCTTGGACTTTTTCCATCGTTTTAGCTTTTAGTTTGATTTATGCATTTTATTGTTAACTCTCTAAAAGGGACCCCGGGAGGGGCAAAAAATTAACGAGCCTACTCCTTCAAAAGCTTTGCAAGGATTTCATTCAATCTTAGCAAAACACTAAAATACAACCTTACCCATGAACACTGCTCGGTCCCCTATAAGAACAGTCTAAAGCAGGTTCTCTAAGGAAACACACGCATTTCTGTGCTGCTTTCTGCTTGTTGGGTAAGGTCGGAGGGACACACTGGGTTCTCTCAAGATCTCCCAGCGCACTTCGTGTATTGGGAAAAGCCAGCCCAGGCAATTGTTACAGCTATGGAGATCTGACTATCACAATCACAATCTTTGTTTTCTCTTAAATATTCTCTAGAAGAGTAATAAAGCCATCCAAATTAGGACCTTGCCGGTGTTATCAGGTGAGATCCAGCGGGTTCAGGGTGGTAGGCCGCAGACTCAATGCTGTTATCAATGGTCGGCTTTGGGATTCCCTGATGTACTATTAGATCATCTCTTAAAGTCAGAGATGGGTGGGGTGGGACCCTTCTCAGCAGATGACAAGGACGACTTGTCCTCATTCCACTGGGAAATCATACCAAAGACAGGACTGGGGACAAGAGTGAGGGAAGGAGAAAGCAATTCCTCTCTGTGTGCAGGCTCTGGGACAGGAAGGTCACTAGATTCTGTGCCAAAGGTCTGGGAAATAGGCAATTCTTTAATTTCTGAGCTTTTCATGTGGGGAAAGAATTTTAGACTATCATTTAGTGCTGGTGGAGAATTGGTCCAAGACCTGAAAGCACCTAAGGGCATTAGAAATTGGAAGGACAGCCGCCAAGGAAGCTCATTCTTTGGATGACACTGACTTTGAGGTCTGACTTGGGGAGAAGAGCCATGAAGATAGTGTCTCTGCCATTCGTGATAACAACACCGTCACCAAGACAGAGAGCCGTGGTGTTAAAGAAGACCCTCCCGGGGCAGCGAGGGAGGTTCAATGGCTGCTCTAACTGGGCCACAGCCTTCGCCCAGGGACACCAACTTCCCAAACCTCCGGGTCACCGGGAGCTTCACATTTTGTAAGCACTTCCTCCTGACTCCCCTTAAAGATCTTATTCTTCCCCAAGAGCCGTAGCACAGAAAACACGGGCATAATTTTTCGCCAACAATTTTCTTGTCTCTGTACAAGTAAAACAAAACAAAACAAAACACACACAGGTGCTAATTTATCTTATTTTTAAAGCACTCCAGCTACTGGGGACAGCATGGACTTTGCCATTTAATTTTTGTTATTATCCAACGCAGGAAAATGTATTTCTTAATCCTCTAGCCACCTGTGTTCCTGATCGGGAAAAGTATAAAGTGGTCTATCCCCTGCATTCTAGGGACACCTCATTTAAGACTTAGCAATGTGGCCCATCTATAGAAAGAAGTGCAGAAAATCTCCGAGTATCACATTGGGGACAGCGTGGAGCCACAAGTCTAAGATGGAGAGGAGAAGGAATTGCGTGAGGCGCAGCTGTGGATGAGTGTTAATGCGCAAGATGGAAATCTATTTTATACCCAGTCTGGTCAAGTTCATATAGAGGGAATAACTAAACGGGTATTTTTAGCCCCCTTTTTGAGGATGTTAGAGATTGAACCCATGACCTCACTGAGCCCCACCTCCAGCCTCTCCTATCCCTGTGGCTTACTGAATGGTATTAGCCAGCTGATTCTGGAGGAGAAAGACATAAATAGTGCAGGAGCCCGATTCTAAAATGATGCGGCTTTAGTTGTACAGAGGCTTCTGTGGGGAAGGGAGTATTTGAAGGTCACGGCACCAGCTGCCAGGTAGGGGTGGCCTCGTGTGTGAGCGGGATGCTTCCAGCGTGTGGGGCGCAGGAGTGAAAGGCCTGCAGCTGCAGGACCCATTCTAAACTGGGTGCCCCATATGCGCTCACCCTATCTGTGAATGAAATTGAGGGAAGATTGGAATTCTCTCCGCCTGAGCCCGAGGGCTGTGCAGGCCCCTCCTGATGACCAGGCTCGTCCCATGACACCTGGATGCGGAGAAAGGAGGTGCCAGGCTCCCATCTTCACTTAGCTTCCCACCCTTGGGTCTGCCTCTGGACGTCTTTAGTTTCTAACTTATTACTTATAAAGTAGATGAATTGGCTAAGATATTCTTTAGGATTCCTTGCCATTTCTCAATTCTATGCATGGTACTTGGCACTACACTTTAAAACAAGACTACTTCCATTGCTAAAATATCAAAAGATGCCCCCCAAAGACAGAGAATCTCTTGTTTTTCCTAGCTTATTTGATTTTTTTTTTTTTGAGACAGGGTCTCGCTTTGTAGTTCAGGCTGGCCCTGAGCTTACCATGTAGCCCAGGCAAGCCTGGAACTCAGCAATCCTCCTGTCTCTGCCTCCTGAGTGCTGGGATGACAGGCGTGAGCCACCACGTCCAGCACTGTGGTATGTGGTATTGATGGCTGGTGGGTGCGAGTCACCATGCCCAGCATTGTATGTGGTTACCAGGATCGAACTCAGGGCCTTGCACTTGTGAGGCAGGTGCTGGAACCACTGAGCTAAATCTCCAGCCCAGCTTATTTGATTTTGTAAATAAAGTTTTATTGGAAAACAGCCACGTCCACTGTTCCCTATTCTGTGCAGCTGGGTTTTTGCCTCTGTTATTGTGGAGAGGGAAACCTTTGCAAACCAGTCTTAGGAGAGAAAAGAGAGGGACAACATCTACCTGGGCTATGGGTAGGGGGCTAATCCCTGTGAGCACCTGGCCCCCAGGGAGGCACCAACAGTGGTTTCCCAGTGTGCTGGTGGGCCTCTTAGTGCCCTTCATACTGAAAATACTTCTGGTTTTTTTTTTGTGATATCATAGTAATACACACCACTTTGGAACAACAGGAAAGTGCAGAAAAGTGTGAGAAGCAGAAAGCAAAATCAGCTATCATCCGATCACTTGCACTATTTACATTTCAAGACATTTTCCTCTAATGCATTTTTCTTCCTTAATATGGGTACACCTTTTGTAAATTGCTTTTCTGGGCTCAGCCTCCTAGCATGTTTCCGTATCATTAACTGGGTCTCGTCTTCCACTGCTTCGTTTTGCTACCCCTCTTCTCTTGGCCTCACTGTCTAAGTCAGGGATTCCAACCTCTATTCCTTTGCCTGTGCTATTACCTGCCTGATAGCAAGCAATCTCCTTTCTTGATCTAGGGTTACCATTCTTTCGTGTTTCTGTTTCATGAGTAAGGCAGAAACGAAGCAGCAAGACTTTTTATTGGAACTCCATTCAGTAATATTGGAACTCCATTCAGTAATACTGGAACTCCATTCAGTAATACTGGAACTCCATTCAGTAATAACACGAGCTACTTCTTTGCTGAAACATGTAATTGTTTTTGAATACAGAAATGTTATGGCTTACATGAAGATGTCCTCCAAAGCCTCATGTGCTCATAGGTGGGGCATTTGGGATCTGACTGGTTCGCAGGTGTGTGATACTGGATTAGGGCTGTGATAACTAGACTAGTCCACTGACTGGTTTAGCATATTTTGGGTGTGCATCATGGGCTTATCAAAGAGGGAAGTCTACAGGCTTATAGTCTGGACGAAATACAAAGGGAAGGAAAGTAGGATTGCTCTCTCCTGCTTACTCTGCCACGGACTGTTTCTCTTCTGCCATCCCCCTTTGCAAAGTTATCCTGCCTTGGAGCCAACTGGCTATGCCCTGGAATCTATACAAACTGTGAGCTCAATAAACCTTTCCTCTTTTAACTTGTGGATGTCAGGTATTTTGTCCCAGCAATGAGAAAGTAACTAAGGCAAGAAAGAACATTTCCTCAAAATTTGCCTTACTTATTGTCAGAACAGTTATAGGCACAAAACACTTGTAAGTTTAACTTCATTATCAATATCTTTTTCATGGCTTTCTTAAATCTGGACCAGGGCTGGCAATTTATGGCCTGACATATCTCACCCACCATCTGTTTTTATAAATAAAGTTTTATTGGTAAACAGCCATGTCTATTGTTACTTATTCTTTGTAGCTGGTTTTGTGCCAAAATGGTGAAGTTGAGTAGTTGGGACAGAGACTTTGACTTTATGTCTTACAAAGGAAGAAATATTTACTACCTTTCCATTATAGAAAAAGTCTGCTGTAAGCAGTCAGCAGACAGGAAGTCAGTCCCCATTTATAGAATATTTTATTTCCAGGTGTAAATATGAGCATTATAGTGGCTGTTAAGCCACCACTGCATTGTTACTGGAGTTGGAAAAAGGTGAATTTAGCACATGACCACGTAGTGTTTCCACCATCCATGTAAAACCCTAAGGACAGAGACAAAGTCAACTGCAGCACGATTATTAGGACCAGAGAAGTTCTGAGTATCCATTATTGCTAGTTTTGACATAACTGACATAAATTTTATAATTTTACAGTAGTGATGGTGTTGAGAAATCAGTCTCAAAGTTCTTGGGAACTTAACATTTGGCTTGGTGAAGGGTTAAGGCTTTGGTCTTCACTGGTGAGCCACGTGGCTGGACACCTGACATCTAACCCTGCAGTGTGGAGGCTCTTGTGCTCTTCAGCCTTAAATTTGAAGCAAAAGGCCCCTGGGTACTGGAGGCTCCAACCCACCTGTTGACTAGAAAATGTTGGGCCCACTAGGCCGGAGTCTAACGTGGGCCCCCACCCAACAGTGTGGAATGACTGTGGAATCGAGTCATTCCTGAGAGACCAGCCGGAAGGTGCAGATGGCTGCTGACCCTGTCTGGAAGGGCTGGCAGAAAGTTCTGCTTTCTGTTTCAGACGTGCTGGCTTAGCCTGGCTACACCCTGGGGCCGAAGCCAACTCAGGCTTCCCCGAGCTGCCGGGATGTGGTTTGGGAAGACAGTGGACAGGGTCCATGGTATCCTTGGGGCATGACTGACTGACCCATGCGATGCTTTCTCTGAGGGAACCCGTGCCCTCAGCCTTCCCTTCTCAGTGCCCAGGGACCCTGGAGTTAAGTTATTCGTCTGGTAGTTGCTTGGGGGCCCAATGTGCATAGTCAGGGGCGCGTGTCCAGGGAGCAGGCCCCTCTTGCCTCCTGCCTGCCTTCATAGCTCATGCCAGGAGTGGCCTGGCTGGCATGTTCTTGAATCTCCTGGATCCTGCTTAGTCTGCTTCAGGTAAAGCTGCTCCTACCCAGAGTGTGAGCCTATTCCCCAGGCAGGCCAGTGGTCCCACCTCTAACCCACAGTCATCTATCTGCTACGAACTGTGTGACTCTGGGGAGGAAGGGCTGTGGACAGCTGCCAGCTCTCTGACCAGCATTCTGGGTCCCCGGTCATACGACCATTTGGTGGCAAAGTTGGGCCGTCACTCTTGGCTGACGTTTGCTCTTGTGGGCAGCCTCTGACACACATGGGGAACTCACTGCAAAGTCTTGGACCAGATGAGATCAAAATAATTATGGGAAACAGGCGGGTGGGGAAGAGAAAGTAGCCCTGAGCAACTATGGGGTCCTAACTGGCCTCTCATAGGCTCCCAGCCCCACCCCTGGCCCAGGGCCCCTGCCCGAGCTTCAGCGGCAAGGCCGGAACTGGTTCATTCTCTCCCCAGCTCTCTCAGACTTGCCCTTGCCCTTTGAGTACCGGCACGAGACATCCAGGCTGTGTCAGCCAGTTTCCTCACATGTAAAACATGCATCTGCGGGCTCCCTGATAGAAGAGAGGCCGTCGTATGAATTCAGCCCTTGCAAACCACATGCTAGATATAGTCATGAGGCCTCTTGGCTGGATGTGGTTCCGAGAGCCACATCTCTGTATTTCTGTTCCTCAGCTCCTCCCTGGGAGCAGCTAACAGGTGCTAGTAACTCATACCCAGTAGATGAGGTGTGACCCAGTGGTCTTGGGAATTCTGTTCCTCAAAATGTGGTTCAGAGATGGGAACTTGTCAGAGGATGAGGAGTCTGGAGCCCATCCAGGGCCGCTGCCAGAGGGTTCATTGGACCAAGCGCCTGGGTGATTCTTATGTGTGTTAAAGTGTGGATAGCTCTGTCTCCCCCATTAGGGGAGCAAGCTTTACAGGGACTTCCGGTGCCAGCTCCTGTGATCTGCGAGTGGTTTCCTGGCTCCAGGGAAGCCCAAGGCTTAGAGTCACTGTGGTAAGATCCTTGTGGGCATGGGGCCAGCTTCTCTGGGGCTCACGCAGCACCTGTCCCTGCCTTTGATGGCCTCGCCCGGGGGCTGGGCCTCCATGGGGTCAGCGAGAGCCCAGCTGACTTTGGAGCCATTGTTTGTAGGTAGGGAGGAAGGGCAGGGCTGGGCTCTGGGTCCACTGTCACAACTGCCGACACTGGAGAGACCATGGGACCCGGGAAGGGGCGACTGGGGCCCCTGGCTGCATCCTGGTTGGGAAAAGACCACTAATAAGATTCCTGGGGCCAACAGGAGAATTTGAGTATGGACAGGATATTGGACAAGGTAAAATTGTTTTAAAATTTTTAGGACAGTGGTACTGGGGTGGGGGAGGGAATGCCCTTATTAAAAGATGAAGGCTGATATATTAATATTTAAAACTGAAGTATTGAGACAACCCCATCTTTTGAATGGGATTATAGATAAATGTGTAATTCATACATGTGTAATGTCTACATAAAATATTTGAATAAATGTAGATTCTTGTACCTGAGTAAGTGTAAGTTATTATACATGAAAAAATAAAACATCCCTTAAATATAACCCTTATTTTATCTTTCGGAGCTAAACAATTAATATAAAACCTGGTCTTATTTTCAGGGAAAATTGATTAGTCCTGCCATTATATATTCACCTGGTTCATGTACCACTCCGAAGTCTTTCTCTTTATTATATATACTTATTAATTATACAATATATATATTATGTAATGTATCAAATATTATACATAATTTTATTTATATGTTATGATATAAAGCGTAGAAAACCTTTTAAAGGGGTACAACTAATTTAACATGTTGGCCTCTCTGCTTTCCCTCTCTCTACGTGCATATTTACGCACGTGTGAATTCTACACTTATCTTGTCCTTCCGGGCACCGGGGCTGCCCCTGCCACTCCGCGCTGGTTAGGGTGAGCATCGCCTCCGGTTAGAAGCAGCCAGGATGTGTCCCTGGCCCCGTCCGCAGCGACGTCCTCAGGGGGGAACCGCCGAAGGCCAAGGCACCCCGGCGGCCGCCCTGGAGGTCAGCAGTCAGACGGGCCTGGCTGAGGAGCCTGTCATGTCGCTACCCTGAGCCCCACAAGTCCCCGTCCGTAAAATCAGGATAATAAAACTTACCTCGCAGAGTAGTTTGCATGGATTAAGCGAAATAAATAGGTACGGCACTTGGCACATGCAAAGGTTCTTAAAAATAGTAGCTGCTATTCCACACATCTTGGTTCCACTCCATGAAAGCAGTTCCTTTCCAAGAAGCATCAACCGTGTATTTTTACTGTCAGCATTTACCCCCAAATGGTGAGCGCTGGGCGGATGTCAGGGTGGCGCCTGCCCGCGGCTGAGACCTGCGCTCCGAAGGGGAGGTCAGGCGCGGGCCTCCTGGCTAAAGGGGCCAAGCTCTCCTTCCGCTCTTCCCGTTCCCAGTAAGGTCTAGGTGCCCCTTCTGGGGGCGGTCAGGCCACCGGAGCTCCCCTGGTGCTGTGACGCCCACCTAGCTGCCCCTGCGTGACACCCGGGGAGACCAGAGGCCAAGGGAGGGAGTCACCCAGGCTGTGCCGCCCCGCCCCGCCCCGCGCGTAGAAGGCGAGAGACGTCAGAGGCGTCGCCTGAGCTCCCCGGTGGGAGACCTGGAAAATAGCGGGACGAGCGCAGGGCAGCGGGGCCGCAGGATGGTGGGGGAACCTAGACAGGGCCCCGGGCACCAGCCACACGCAGCAGGACCCCAAGACAGAGGCCAGTGTGCGCTCACACTCGGTGACGTCTTCCTCTCTCTAATCGGCACCAACTCAGCCTGTTGTAATCTCCCCACCCGCGCTCATTACTTAGCAACAGATTTCGTGATGCTCACTCACTAGATTTTGTGATGTTCAGTCACCCCGTTGCCCTCCCGCCTGGAAAATCCAAACCAGAGGCCCCTCCCCCACCTTCCTTGGTCTCGGAGGCTGTGCCTCTCAACCCCTTCCAAAGGGCTCCACTGGGCCACGGAAACTTCCCTTGCGTGAGACTCCTGTAAAATGGTATTACCACCTGCTCAATGTCAGCTACAGGGTTTTTGTGAGAATCTGGCTATACGGTGCCAGTCAGAAAGAATTTTCAGAGAAGAAATTGCCATAAGTCAATGAGCTAGTATGATGTGGAATTTCCCTCTCTCTGTCTCTCTGTCTTTTGTTGTGGTAGTACTGGGAATCGAACTCAGGCCCTTGAGCACGCGAGGCAGGTGAGGTGCCCCTGAGCTATATCCCTGACCCCTTGTTGCAGAATTTCCAGATGCTTCTCTTCTCAGTCTTAGAAGACAGGATTTTGTGGCGGCTGAGAACCGTGCAAGCTCCACAGCGTGTTTGTGCTTTCTTCCCGTAAAACGTTTGTGGTTTCTGCACGTAAAACCCGCCTGTGAGCTGGCGTTCAGAGGAGCAGTTAAAACACTTCAGAGAGACCAGCCCTGGGCTAGGCCGGGCTCGGAGGCAGAGGGGCAGGTCTCGAGGGTGCTGGTCAGCAGGGTGGCACAGCTGCTGGCCCCACCCAGCCTTCTCTTCGCCCATCTCACTCCTTACACACGGACGTGGTGGGAGCTCAGGCCATCAGCCCACGGAGCGGAGTGGCCAGCAGGCGGCCTTCCCTGAGGGTCTCCCATATCACTCCCTCCAAACCTCCACGTCAGGGCCGCGTGGCCTAGATTTTTCCTTCCTCAAGGCTCGACTCAAGTTTCGCCCCCGTGACGCCCACTGGCTTCGCGCACAGTATCATTTGCACACTTACTGGATGGAACTTATGCCCTTCCCCTGGGCAGTGGAAGCCTCGGTGAGTGGAGCCGTATGTGTTACACTCGCCACGGGGCTGTGATGGCAGGTGGCTGGTGGACGCTGTCTTTGGTGCTGCTCCTGTCGCATATTTTGCACCATACTGGTCTCTCTTGGGACCAGAGGCTGGAACATCTGTCACCAGAAAGCTTTTCCTCACGGGGAGAGGCAGTCCTGTGAGAAGCCGTGGGCCCTGCCCAGCTGGTAATGCCCAGCTCATGTGAAAAGAATTTCCTTGGTTATTTTTTCAGGCTGCCAAAGCAGAGTCCGGAGTGGATGGTGAGTCAGCTGTCACAGGGAGTATTTCCTACCTCGACAAGGGACTCTGGCCTTGGGGATTTTTCTTTACAGACTGCTTTGTTACACTAATAAAGAATTTACAAAACAACTGCTTTATTTTCAGCACGCTGATGTCTTGTTTTGGGAGAGTACATTTTCATGAATGTCTTGAGCTGAAAGAAGACATAAGCTGAGGGGAGCGGGCTTGTCCCTTCCTCAGCAGGCGTGCAGGGGAGGCTGGCTTGCTTATGAGGGCGGACAAGGCCTGCGGGCCTGGAAAGCAGGCCACCCAGCTTCATCTTCTTCCATTCACTACTCCTGTTTTCCTCCGGCATTCTCTGTGGCCCCCGCGGGCCAGCGACACCACTGGGAGATTGTCGGAAATGCTCATTTCCAGGCCCTCAAGCTGGCCCCTCTGTATCGGAGGCCCAGGGTACCCCTCCGTGAACCTCCTCACGAGAAGCCTCCAGACCCTGTGCTCCTCCCAGCCTCCACAGGTCCCCATTTTCAAGTGAATGTATTTCGAAACTATTCAAATCATTAAAGCAAACATGCCTTACGCAGACCGTGTTAAAATACCAGGCAAAACAACAAAAGCACTGGGTAACACTGGGAGGTCACAGAAATTCAGATAGGAGCTCATGAAGGGCAAATATTTGTGGACATTTTCTCCCAGGAGTGTTTTCCTTACCCTTTCCTCTCCCACACAGTGACAACCACAGGGCGCAGACAGTAACATAGATTGCTTTTTTCTCACTGAATGTCGGAACACAGATACCGCTTGGCGTTGTCGGGGATGTGTTTTCCTAGGAGCCGCGCTTCCAGGAGGGCACACAGCACCGCGTGGGCGCCCACCTGTTGGCACCGAGGTCCTGCTCCTCTCTCTGATCCCTTGCACTCTTCGGGTCCGGACACTCCCCCCTGGTCCCCAGCCCTGCCCCGCTTGGAGTTTAACTGAGGAAAGGCTGCTCAGCCACCCTCTCGGCCTTGCTAGGGTCATCCCGAGCCCCAGTGGTCCTCAGTCCTAATTTCGCTCCTGGACCCCTGCCCCCTAGTGGTCTTGGTAGGAACTGCACCGACCCTGGGAGCGTGGGGAGCGCCCACCCCGTTTGGCTGTTGCTCCGCTGCAAGGCTGATGGGCCTCTGCCCGTTGTCTGGCTCTCCCATGGGGTGAATTAAAGAATGTGGCCTAAGTCTCAGGGCCTGTGACAGGCAGGCTGAGCCAGCTGTCTGTCCTGCCCAGGGGAGATGTCCTATGAGGGCGCAGCCTGCTGCTGGGCTGTGGCGCCAGGGCATCTGGCGGTGCGTTGAGCTTCTTGCAGAGGAAAGAGGACGTCCCTGGGACACCAGGCCACCTTGTGCTGTCCCGATCCGTGGACACGCCCTGCAGGCGAGCTCCACCTCCGGACGCCACCTCAGGTGTCCCCTCAGGGTGCCGGGCAGGAAACGCTCTCTGTGTTTTTAAGTATACTATGTCCAGCGATATATAAATGGACGCTCTTTTCCACAGTTATGATGCAACATAGAGGTTATTTAACCCTTTTTAACTCCCCCATATTACTGTGTATAAAGTTTCCTCATACTTACTTTTAAAAGCTATAAGCCAAACGGTTATCGAACTTGTGTAAAGGTCACAGATCCCTCTGATAATTACCCAGGTATAGTAACCCCCGTGGCCCACTTGGAAGGTCCTTACGTGTGTGTTGGGGCTGCTTAGGAGGCGTCAGGATGCCGCACCCGCCACCCGCACTGAGTTACGGTCCCTGCTCTAAGGGTCCGCAGTATGCCTTTTTTTTTTTTCCCCCTGAATGGCACCATTCTTATCCCCCAAAGTTTCTGGAGGTTTTAATGGCAGATACTTAAAAGAGTGCTTGGGTAAAGGGTGTTGGTGTTGGTTCCAGTTTGCCGCAATAGCTGGTGATTGCTATGAACATTTTTCAGTGTGTGTGTGCGTGTATGTGTGTGTGCGCGTGCGAGTGTGTGCGTGTGTGTCTGCATGCGTGCGTGGGTGAGCATGTGTGTACCTCCCAGGTGCCCTACGTTTGGAAGGTGTGCTTTTCCAGCTCAACAACTTTGTTTCTGCATAAGCAAAGCCTTGTGTCTTTTGTCCTTCAAGGTCTTGTGTAAACGTCACCTCTTCCCGGGAGCCTCTGCATGAATGACAGCTGACAGTGGACTCTGTCTCTCTGCCCCTCTTCTGGGGGACTCACGCTGTGCCACACCTGCCTGACACAGATGGATATGTGCACACTCACCCTGTTCCCACGCTCACTGGTCTCTCTCTTGCATTATATTTGACACACAGGGGGGACCATTTAAGTATTCCTCTGTTCCATAAGACAAAATTATTCTCGGTAACCGCTATTTCTGGGGGTCATTCTTTAATTTTGAAGCGATGAACAAGTCTTTTGGGATAGCATTTCCTTGTTACATAGTTTAGTCTGACTGTGAATGGACTACAGCCCAGACTGGCCCGGAACTGGCAATGACCCTCCAGACACAGCCTCTCGAGTGCTAGAATTATAGCATTGTGCCACCATGCCTGGCTACAATGAACAATTTTAAAAGAAGAAATTTGGACTGTCAAGTGGAATAACAACATTTCCTGCAGGAACTCAAGTTTTTACTTTCCAAATCAAGCCTTATGCCTCACAATAGTCTTTTCAAAATTGCTTTACAGCCAGGTGTGGTGGCTCACGCCTGTCATCCCAGCACTTGGGAGGCAGAGGTGGGAGGATTGCTGAGTTCGAGGCTTGCCTGTGCTACATAGTGAGCTCAGGACCAGCCTGAACTACAAAGCGAGACCCTGTCTTGAAAAAAAAAAAAAGCAAAAATAAGCATTAATGAGCGTTTCATGATTTCTCAGCTTTGTTTGTGTGGCCCTCGGTAATCTGTAGGGGAGGGAGAGGCACTGGGTCACACCTGGGCCTGTGCACATTCAACTGGGGTCATGCCCTGGGCCGTGGGCCTCGCTCTGGTGGAGTAGCTGGACAGGGGGCAGGGAAGACTCCTGCGGTGGGTGGGCAGGGGGTCTTCCAGGGGCCTTTGGAGCAGTGTTGGTTTAGTCGCAGTGCCAGTCAAGGTATGTGGACCTCAGAGTGAGGGGAAGGGGTTCAGAACTTCATGGCACTGACAGCCAGGAGCAGCTGCCCGCCTCTGCCTCCAGGTGAGCAGAAGTTCTCCAGGGACTCTGGCTGTCTTCTCTCTGCCCCGGGCTCACGGACAGGGCTGCGTCCCGGGTGCCACCCCTCCCCCACCCCCACAGCCCTGGGGTCCGGGACAAGACCCAGAACTGTGGGGCGACTCACCCAAAGGCGAGGATGACGCACGGGGCTGGTGAGGTACGTCCTGGAGCACGTAGCTGGGGCGCATCCACAGGAAGAGGGCAGGGAAAGGGGCAAAGAAGCTGGCCGCAGGGGCGGGCAGCAGAGGAGGGTCCCCCGGGGAGTTCTTCCTGTCTTGGAAGAGGGACTGTGGTGCTCAGCAGGGACCACAGCGCCGCGGCCTCTGTGCCTTGGGGTGGACGGTTCACAGTGCAGGGGCCTCTGCATTACTGCGTGTCTGGCTGCGTCCCCGGGCTCTGCCACCAGATGTGGCAAAGAGAGCACTCTGTCCCTGCTCGTGACATCCAAAACATCTCCGGACACTGCCCAGCGTCCCCGTGGGAGCCTCTGGTGCAGACACCATCACATAAAGGCTTCACCATGGGACACCAGCACCCAGAAGGCATCAGACAATCACACCTATGCAGGACTCTGCTTCCTGGGGAGCAAGAGGCCTCCAGACTCTGATCTCTCCTGAGCAGCCTGTTCCCTCACCGCGTGGATAAACCAGGACCCAGAAGAGCAGCATGGGGGGAGTTTGGAGGAAAATCTGGGTGACACCCAGACCCCTGAGGAGACCTTCCCTCCCTCACCCTCTGCCTGGCTCTGGTGCTTCCAAGTTCCGAGTCTCCGTGGCTCAGGGTGAGCCGATCCACAGTGGGGTGGGTGACGAACGAAACATGTTATGTTCAGATGTGGCCACTGCAGCGACAAGAACGAATGAACCACGGCTATAGGACAGTGAGAGGATCATTGTCACAAACGCCATGCCGGAGGAGAGAAGCCACTTGCAGAATGCTGCTGCTGCTGTGCGTCTCCGTTCATGAAAAGTCCCCAAGTGTCAGAGCTCAAAGAGGACACAAGGAAGCCTGGGGACACTAGCTCAGGTTTGAAAATCTCAAGGACTCACAACATGCTTTCTAAATGGCTGCTACGTTTCAATACAGAGCAAGCAAACAACACAACATTCTAGGCTGAAAGATGGTGACACAGGATATAAAGTCATCCTCAAAGGCAAGGGAGCAGACCTTTTTATTAAAGGGGAAAAAGTTTCTGGAATATTTAGGTACTAGCCTATTATGTACCAGCTCTCAAAGTTTTAGGAACTTGCTTCAAGCCTAGACCTTAAGAAACCAGTTCCAGGACCACAACTTTGCTCTAAAGCTTAAAACGCCCACCTAAGTTAGTCAGATGACCTATCCATCATTTATTGATTGAATGCACTGTTCACCCATGAACCCGGTCTCCACCTACCTGATTAAGCATTTGGAATTGTTTTTGGCCAACAGTCTAGTTTAAGAAGTCACAGACAAAACAGAAATCGCTACTGAATTCTCACAGTAAACCTTCAGCAGAAAAATAAAGACCAGACAACGCCCCATGATGTCTCTCTGCTTCAGACACGATGAGAAGCAGTATTCGTAAATGCCTCTCTTCAGAGAGAGCCAGGCAATTCAACAACCCCAACAAGATAGAGTGTTGCATCTCACTCTGGGCTCCCTGACTGCAAATTAGATGCCAAATTAACTCCCAGGAATTTCCTAAGTCTTTCAGATCATTCCCAACAGAAGAAGTCTTGGCTCAACCACTTGTGTCTCATGTCTGCAGGAGGCTTTGCTGCGGGCTGCAGGCTCTCCTAAGGCTTCTTCTCCCAGAGAGGTTTTCCACAATTTCAGTCCTGTTTGCAAAGTGCTACCGTCCCCGTGAATATGTGACGCCATTTGCGGAACCACCGGCACGCTCAGAAGCAAGCTCAGGACCACACAGTGAAGCTTTGCCATGTGCACTTAAGAGATCAAAAATCCATTCCCGTCTCTAGAGAAAAGACAAGCGCTTACCTGGCCCCAGGCTTTGTCCACGGGCACGTGGTTGGATAAAGATGCATAAAACCAGGAAAACAGCAACACGCTGGGCACTTTTCATTTTTCTTGCGTCTCCTGGCTCCGAGGTCTTCTTTCTAATTTCTGGAGCTAAAGAGGCCAGAATGCCTGTTGATACTGTGTTAGGGAAGGCTGCCCATTAATCATTAACCTTTGGACAACATGTCATCCAGTCCCCAGACCCTTCCCTCACGGCCCCCAGCCCCACATCCGGCCACAGCTCACACCTCGAGGACGGATTTACCAAAGTGCTTTTCATTGCAATGTGTTTTGAAAGTCAAACGTCTTATTGTATATGCTTCCTTTCTGGGGCCTTGGTTGTAGTTCCAAATCGGTCCATTTAAGGTTAACGTGTGATGTTTGGATATCCTGTCAAAGGTCAGGGTAGGTGGCTTCTGTGTTGCCCAAGACTCTCTCGGCTGCAGAGCCAAGGCGGAGGGCTGAGCTGCTGTCTAAGCCCGGGAATCACACGGGCTCTGCCACGTGGAGGCCCGTGGGGGGCTGGCTCCGGGGCGAATCCCTCTTTCCCTCTGTGTTAATGAAGGCTCAGCGATGTGGTTTCAGCCAAACCAGGCAGGGGCAGTTCTACCGCATGTAACTCTTATGCCAGCCCTTGCATCTATAAACTGTATTCACTTTTATTTCATGCTCCTTGCTACACGTTTCTTCTAGGCCCTGTTCTAGGCACTTGGGCTACACAAGTGAACAGCACAGACACAGGTCACAGTCTTTGTAGGGCTTGTGCACCGCGAGCCGTGGGAGACAGGAATAATGATCCATCTCCTTCCTCTAAAGTGGGGACGCCACTTGCCTGAGACTGTGAGATATCAACTCATGATGAATCCAGGCCTCGAGGACTGGGGCCCAGAGAACCCTCATTTTAAACAAGTTCCCAAGTTCCTCTTGTCCTATGAACCTTGAGACCATTTGCCACAGAGAGACTGACTTGGGGATGTGAGGAACATAATAGACTTTCCAGATTTTTCTTCATATCACTTTGAGAAAATTCATGTTTATGTATGTATGCTTATAATAATTAGTGCTGTACCACTTATAAGCAAATAATATATTGGGGGGTATGTTCAAACTTTTTTTTTTTTTTTTTTTTTGCTTTTTTGAGACAGGGTCTCGCTTTGTAGTTCAGGCTGGCCCTGAGCTCACTATGGTGCCCAGGCAAGCCGCCGCGAACTCAGCAATCCTCCTGTCTCTGCCTCCCGAGTGCTGGGATGACAGGCGTGAGCCACCACGTCCGGCATTGTGGTATGTGTCATTGATTGTTGGTGGGCGTGTCTCCACGCCCAGCATTATATGTGGTTACCGGGGATCGAACTCAGGACCTTGCGCTTGCGAGGCAGGCGCCGGAACCACTGAGCTAACCCTCCGGCCCTCAAACTTTTTTAATTAATAAAGATGCGCTCGTCCAAGAGGGTGAGGATCCTACCACAGAGAGGGTGGCCTTCAAGATGGCACTGCGATGTCCGTGGATCTAAGGCCGTGGACCTACTGGCGGTATCTTTGGTCATTTCCACTTCTGAGGAAGCCCAGGGGTCTAGGGGAAGCCTAGTGGGGTGAGTTTGGAGCTGGCAGCCCGAGTCCCCCTGGAGAGGGTGGAGCCTGCAGCTGCCCCAGCCGTACCCCCATCACAGCCCGCGGCTTCTCCCCGCTGGAGTCTTCAAACACTTCTCTATCCGGATAACACCGCCCTCGGGTCTGTAATCCTCAGACTTAACTAATAATAGCTTTATAATTAGATTCTTAAGAGTCGCCCTGCTTTTGCTCTTTTAATTTGAAGAGCTTCTTGAGAAAACAGAGATTTCAAGAGATTGGCTTGTCATGACCAGGATGGAAGCTTGACCTTCAGAGTCGCGGTGATAAGGAATCAGCTGGAAGACTGGAAATCCGTGCTTTGTGGGGATGATGAGGGCAAATGCCAGGGGACACTGACGAGGGCAAACGCCAGGTAAAAGTGCTTCTGGGAGGAGCCAAGTCTCACATTCAGAATCAGACTGTCTTTCTCTCCCCGGACGGGCGGAGGGGACCCTTGTTGGTGTTCTAACAGAAGAGCAAGCAAAGCACTGGTGTTGGGCTTGGAGCTGTTAGGTTTCTAATTTTGCTCTTGAGATTTCTAAGGATCAAGAACTGTATCTCACCAGGAAAAAAAAAAATCTGTATCTCACCAGAAAAAGGCCAAAAGGTTGGGGACGCTGGGCGATCTAACTGAACAGTCAGTTCCCTAACAGTGACAAGCCTGAAGACCCCATGCTGCCTTCCCCCGGGGCAGAAGTGGACTTTCCTCCAGCTCACTGATTCCACTTCCGGGTGGGGTTTGCAGAGTTCGCAGGCCAGACCGCCGCGGACACTGCTGGCTCCTTGAAGTTTGCTTTGGGGGTGCAGGGAAGGCCCATGCCCTCCTGCTGTGTGGGGTGCTGGCTGAGCGCAGTGAGGGTGACCGTGCTGGGCTCCTCGGGGAGACCAACTAAGCCATGCCTCGCGTGGCATGTGGAAGCAGCAGAAGACCCAGGCCGGGGGAAGGAGGGCCCTATTTGTAAAAGGTACAGTTTAAAAAGGTGTAGGAAAGGTCTGTGTTTTTGTCTCCAGGTGGGGCTATGAAGGTGCCCTGAAGTGGGATGGGGACCTCAGTTCACCCCTGATCATGGAGAAGGTATTTAACTCATCAGGAAAAGAATTTTGGGTCTGTCAGGCAGAGGCACAGGCAGGTTTATTAGGCAGAGTTCAAGAAGTACACACTGGCAGAAAGCAGAACAGGGGTGCTCAGGGATGAGGTGCTTGTGCGCCGTGAGGGCTCCTCAGGATGGGTAATGCAGGACAGTGATGGCGAGTGTGCGGCCTGCGTGCTGCAGATGTATCCTTGAAAAACCCTACAGGGTTCGCCGTCTAGGCTCTGGGGTGTGTATCCCTAGAGCTGTGCTTCCGTTAGTGGGCCAGGTGAGAATGGAAACCATCATGTCCACGTGTTTGGAGTTTAGAGATCGGGACTCCATTTAACATGGCAGTTTCTCTGAGGTTGGAAGTTTATGGGGTTTGTGAATCGACAGCATCAGAGGAAAAGCTCAGGCTTAAATTACAGGTGAAAAGTTCAGGGTCATTGTACAGGTTTTATAAGTGTCCTCTAAGAACCTTAGGGATTTTGGGGTGAGTCTCACAGAAGGCAGAAATGGCGTTGTAACCTTGGGTGAGCCTGATGGGGTCCGGGAGCTGGTTTCCTTAAAAGTGCAGCTGCATTTCCTTCTCTTCTTTCTACATATCTCTATTTCTTCATTTTTTTTTTTTTTATTTTGAGACAAGGTCTCGCTTTGTAGTTCAGGCTGGCCCTGAGCTCACAATGGAGCCCAGGCAAGCCTCAAGCTCAGCAATCCTCCTGTCTCTGCCTCCCGAGTGCTGGGATTACAGGCGTGAGCCACCACGTCTGGCATTGTGGTATGTGGTGTTGATTCCTGGTGGGTGTGAGTCTCCACGCCCAGCATTGTATGTGGTTTCTGGGGATCGAACTCAGGACCTTGCGCTTGCGAGGCAGGTGCCGGAACCACTGAGCTAACCCTCTGGCCCTATTTCTTCATTTCTTGTTCTTGTGGAAGTTGTTACGTTTCCCCTTCTGCCAGAAAGCACAAAGCACCTCCCACCTCCAACCTTTTCTCTTCTTTTCCTTACTAAGGATCAGCGTCAGAGATGTTCCACCGCTGAGCCTCACCCTGGCACTTTTTAGCTTTTTAAATTTGGAGGCGGAGTTTCACTAAGTAGCCCAAGTGAGAATCAGTCTTGAGATCCTCCTGCCTCAGCCTCCCAGAGTCCTGGGATTATAGCTGCAAGTGCTATCACGCCCATGTTTTCTTGTTTTTCAGAAATTCTTAGCTTCTATCATAAACTGCCTACCTTGGAATTTAAATTTACACAGTCGTTACATTTCTTAGATCCTGTAGGTAATGGCTGCAGTAAACAGGCTGGTGGAGAGAGACAACCGAAGAGTCCTCCCAGAGCAGCGCGGGACAGAATGCAGGGACTCGCAGACTGCAGGGACTGTGTCTAAGGGCCATGGAGTCTGTGGGGCCTGGAAGAAGGGGTCTTGATGCTGAGCAAGAGCTCGTGGGAAGATGAGAGGGTTTCCCTATGGGTCGGGTAGTGTGGAGAGGGACAGGCAGCCAGAAAAGAGTCAGTGGAGGACACGGTGGCCATGGTCGGGGCACTAGGGGCCCAGCACATTGGATTGGCGGGATTTTGTGGCCCAGAAAGGAGACATTTGTACCTCTCTGAAGAGTGTCTTTGTTCTGTTTGTTCTGCTAATTTCACAGAAGTTGCAAGGAATGGAACAAACCCCGAGTCCTCACAGGCTCCTCCCTGAGTCATGCTGCCCTTCTGTCACTCCACAGGTGGATCTCAGTTTGGCTGAGACATAGTTCATTTTTGTATCTAGCCCTAGACAAAGAGTCCCCTGACCACCTGTCTGGGTTCTGTGACTCAGGGTTTTTTTTTTTTTTTTTTTTTTTTGCTTTTACTTGACCTTAAATGCTGCTTTCTGCGTTCACTCTACAATGCATACTTTTTCCTGGTCCTCTTTGACTCTTTATCTTGTAGTTCCTTCTGGATGGTAACACCTAAGTCTCCAGGGCCTGCGGTGCAATTTGGGAGCTGCCGGCAGCTCGAGCGCCTCCTGGTGGGCCAGGCCCGGGGCTGGGGCTGTTAACACCTCGCGTTCCTACTATGACGCTCTGTACAGCGCAACGTGGATCTCTCTCTGCCTTCTTGGCGGTCCCCTCTCTCCTTCATTGCCCACCCTGGCCCCGCTCCGTGCTCCTAGGGTGTCCTGAACCCCACCCCCGGGGAGATCTCTGGTCCGGCCTGCTGGCTCTTTGGAGACCCTGAGGACTCAGGATGCGTGGGGAGTCAGGTCAGCGCAGGGGTGACGAAAAGCTGCTAAAGGACCGAGCTTCGGTATGCTGACATTTGCAAGCCAGCGACATGCATGAGGAGGGACCTTTCAGATTTTGCCAATTTACTGACGAAAGGATAAAGAAATGTGGTATTTAGAACACAGTGAAATACTGCTCTGCCACAAAGAAGAATAAACGAGGCATTTGTAGGTACAGGGATGCAGCACGCAACTGGAGGCCATAATAGTAAGTGAAACAAGTCGTAATATAGCATGGTTTCTCTAACAGCAGAAACTCAGTATATATGCTGAGAGAGAGAGAGAGAGAGAGAGAAGATAGATAGACGGGAAGTAGGGAGATCTTTGTTGAGCGGCCTGGACCACAATAGATGTAGGGAGAGGGGAGGGAGAGAAAGAGCAGGAAAGAGACTTGAAGGGGAAAATGATGAAAACAGAGCTTTGCAAGTGAGAAGAGGATTAAGAGTTGGAGGGGGCAGGAAGGGAGGGGAGGGGATGAAAAGAGAGAAAGAACAAAGGTGTGTGACGGACGTGTACGAGCCGCCCGGGATGAACGTCATCATACGCACTGCACGCATGCGCGAACAGCATGGGCTCAGGGCGCCCCTCTTCAGTGAGATAAATAGGACACGTGTGTAAACACTCAACTGTGTCTTTGTGTGAGAAGCAAAGTGTAAATGAGGACCGAAATGTATATAATAGATCATGTGAAGCAGGAAGAAAATGTTCAAAGAGGAAGGGGAAGTGTGGGAGGGGGAAGGAAAGAAGGGAAAGAAAGATGAGAAAAGAAAGAAATAATGGAAACAAAGCTTTTGTAAATAGGGAAAGGTGGGGGGGGCGAAGGGAGGAGAGGGGAATGGGGAAAAATAAGAACCAAGATATGTTATGTACAGGTGCAAATTCCCAATGATGAATGTGATCGCAGTGTATAACTAAACTGTGCCAATAATTCAATGAAAAAAAATAATGGACTAATAGAGACAGAGTGAATTCTTAGTAGTAATAGTCCTGGAAAAAGGGCACAGACAGTATGGCTAGAAATGAATGTATGAATCCCTGTCTGGGCGGCTTCACTGGCATTAGATATTAGCGCCCAGTGATTTTTTGTCATTCCTTTAGATTATGTAAATCGTTGTCTTCTGGCTGCTCTCATTTGCATGTCTTTGATTTCTCATAAGAATGAACATTTCTTCACTATGTTTGTCTGTTAATTATATTTCCCTTATGGGAATGGTCCTGTCTTTTATTTATTTATCTTTTGGAATCTTGACACTTATTTTACAAATTTGAATTAGCTACTTATGATAGAGCTCAGTTCTTCATAATGTTTGATAGAAATATTTTCTCTCTGAAAAAATCTTTAGTGATGCTAATTTTTACAGTGTAAGTATTTCATTAACTTCAAAGTTAGAGAGTTGAAATTCCCCCAGAGAGATGATAAAGTTTTTCCAATTTTCTGAAAGTTCTTCCCTAATTAGATTTCAGATGTAAGAATTTAATCAAGCAAATCTTATTTTGGTGAATGTTTTATTTTTGATAACTTTTTTGTATTACAAAATCAATAAAACTTTATTATTGAAAATATATGTAGATCCATCATTTTACATCCAGAAAACCACTACCAATATTTTGATATGGATGCCTCTCAGTCATTTTTCCTCTGTATATATTTCTTTTTGAAAAGACAACTGTAATACAGTATGTAAGTTTATCAGTATCCCATATATGTAACCACTGCATACTAACAACTTATTAATGAAAGTTTCAATGGCATTAAATACTGTTTCAGAAACATTATTTGGAATATATACAGGGGATTGCACTCTATAACTGTATCTTAAATTACTTATTTACCTATTGTTTTTATCAGTTTTAATGTATCTAAAATATACCCTTATGAACAATACTGCTATAAACATGTTTATAAATTTCTGATTACTTCTTTTGTATAAATTATTATTATTATTATTATTATTATTTTTGAAACAGGATCTTGCTTTGTAGTTTAAGCTGGCCCTGAGCTCACTATGTAGCCCAGGGAAGCCTCGAACTCAGCAATCCTCCTGCCTCTGCCTCCTGAGTGCTGGAATTACAGGCATGAGCCACCATGCCTGGCACTGTGGTATGTGGTATTGATTGCTGGTGGGCATGAGCCACCATGCCCAGCATTGTGCTGTGTGGTACTGATTGCTGATGGGTGTGAGTCACCACACCCAATATTATTATATGTGGTTACCCGATTGAACCAGGGACCTTGTGCTTGCTAGGCAGGTGCCGGAACCACTGAGCTACATCTCCAGCCCTGTGCTTCTTGTTTTTATTTTTATTTTTGTATTTCTTATTTTTAAGAGGCACAGTGAGTGTCTTGAGTGTAATCTTTACAAACCGAGGCCTATTTTTCCTTTCTCAGGAGCCACTGTGTGTTTCTTTTGTGTGATGTCTGTTGTTCTTATTCTTTTTTTTCTTTTCTTTTTGGTGGTACTGGGGATCAAACTTGGGCCCTTGTGCGTCCAGGGTTGGCACGGTACCACTTGAGCTAAATCCCCAGCCCTTGTTGTTCTTATTCTTGTTCAAATATGTTTGCAACCAATGCATGTGACTTTAAACTAGTACCATTACTTTTTTATTTTTTTCAGTACTGGGGACCAAATTTAGGCCCTCATACTTTCAAGGTAGGCATGGTACCACTTGAGCTAAATCCCTGGCCTTACCATTACTTTGTTGTAAAGCTATTATACTCCACATTTCTCTCTGCAACTTGTGTTTCCACTCAGCATGGTATGTTTGAGATCTATCTCTGTTAGTAGAACTGTCATGAATGGTCCTTCTAAATGAATTTCTCACCATTGGGTTGATGGATACTTGTGCTTATTCATGTTTTGTTTTGCTATTATTTTTGTTTTGTTTTGGAGTGAATATTCATTATCCATAAATGAGAACATCTAGTACTTACTGCCAGAAATAATGTTTGTGGATTCCTATAGTGTTACTGGATATTGACAATTTATCTTCCAAAATAGTTTTTTTAATAGACGTATTTCAGCAAAACGTGACTGTTCCTCCCATTTTTCCACTTAATCGCCAGCACTTGATGATATCAGGTTATTTCATTTGCACAACTTTAATTGCTATAAAATGATACCTCACTGTTTCAATTTCCAACTTTCTGATTGGTTAAATTGCTGGACATCATGTTATGTGTGCTATTGGTCATTAATATTTCCTCTGTTAGGACCAGGGATTTAGCTCAAGTGGTACCGTGCCTACCTTGGCAGCATAAGGGCCCAAGTTTAATTTCCTGTACTGCCCAAAAATAAAAATCATCTGTTATAAATTACTTGCTTAGATTTTTTAACCATATTTACATTAGTTCATTGGTGTTTTTTATTATTGCTTTTTAATACTCTTGGGAGACTAGTTGGATTACAAATACCTTTCCAAGTTTGCATTTTATTTCTTCACATTGCCTGGGGTGAAATTTGTTTAAATTTGTTTACATTTTCATGTAGTCAGATTTATAGCCTTCTCCTTCAGGGATATTCTGAATGTCCTCATTTCTTGAATTTTCTTTTAAATCTTTGACACACACAAAAGTAATTCTTTAATAAGAGATAGTCTGTGAGTATCTATCATCTTTAGCATTGCTAGAATTCCCTTTTCTAAGTTACCACATGCTACCATTATTAATTTATAGATACATTCTGTAAATTCAGGAAAAATGACTTTTTTGCCCATTTTATCAATTGCAGTTGCTAAACAGATGCTAAAACAAGCACTTTTCACCTTCATGCCCTCAGTAGACATTGCTATTGCTTGCACTGTTTTCTTCATTCACATATCTATACATTTATATTCAACAGTTATTTTTGGAAATTCTGGTACATGTCTGGGACTGACTCCAGCCATTCAAACCCCCTCCCCTGAAGCTGGCATGTGGGCACATTGCCACTCTGTGGCAATGGGTCCATGGATATGTGTGGCATTTTTCAAAGGTAAGAGGCTAAGGATGATTTGCATCTCACGGAAGAAACTGGGTGTCAGTGGTAGTTTTCCATAACGTGGAAAAATCGGTTCTTAAATATATACAAATACAGTTTGATAAAGTTGTTCAGGTCATAATAGTTCTTTAAATAGGTGAGATATTTCTTTAATAATGTTCTCAGTTTCTCCTTCACTCGTCTCTATTTCTGTCTACAGATTGTCTTGTCAACTTCACATTCTGGACTGTCTGTTTCACTAAAATATCTCAGAATGGTTATTATAAATCATGCACTGCAATCATTTATATTTTAAAAATCTTTATATCCAGTGGCAAATCATCAGTCATCCTAAAACTTTATAGATTCATACTCCTTTATTACATTTTCAAAGGTTTGGTCTGTCCTGTAATCTTTTCAGAGAACGAACATTTAAATTTATTTATTATTTCCACAGATATTTTTTAGTTTTTATTTCTGTCCTTCATATTCGTTTCTGTTTTCATCCTCACTCACTTCCAAGGGTTTTAAGTCAGATGTTCAGTTCACTTTTTGAGTTTTATAAAATTATGCTCACATATCTGTAACTTCTTCTCTGGGCCCTGACTTGCCCATACCTCCCTTGCTTCTGGTGTGCAGGTTGGCATTTTATATCAGTTCATAAATGATTACTACATTTTAAATTTCCTACCTACTCTTTTTGCTGAGCAGACTTATTTCTGTTGTTAGAAGTTGCTATTCACTCAGTATTTTGTTGTTGTAAACTTTTATTTCTAAATAATGCTACCCTTACAGAAATGTTAAAAGACAAAGAACTGTAGTGCATTCTCTATCCAGTTCCATTAGTTTTTATTTTTTCTAAAAATATCATTTATCGTTTACTCTGTCCTTATATGTCTCTATAAATTTCTTTCTGAACCGCTCTCGAGAATAAATTCAAACAAACATATGAAACTAATGCTTCATTGTCTATTTCCCAGGACAGACGTGTTGTTTTCAAGGTCAAGATATTTAGCCGGTTAAACCTGGAAATTTCATATCGACACAGTATGACGATCTAACCCCAGAGTCCACATTCTAGTCGTCGGTTACTTCCGGATTGTGTGATGTATCTCTGGGTCCTTTTCCTTCTGCTCTCCGCCTCCCTCCCCTCCCCCTCCCCTCCCCTCCC
>PVIC010023058.1:0-27150 GCA_004025085.1 Thryonomys swinderianus | reverse complement strand
GATCCCCGGTAACCACATATAATGCTGGGCGTGGAGACACGGCCACCAGCAATCAACACTGCATACCACAATGCTGGACGTGGTGGCTCACGCCTGTAATCCTAGCACTCGGGAGGCAGAGACAGGAGGATTGCTGAGTTCGCGGCGGCTTGCCTGGGCACCATAGTGAGCTCAGGGCCAGCCTGAACTACAAAGCGAGACCCTGTCTCAAAAGAAAAAAAAAAAAAATTTGATGTCAGTACTAGGGATAGTAACTAAATGGCTATAATTTATTTTTTTAAATAAAACTGTTGTATTCAAGGCACACAGGAAAACAAATGGAATCTTTAAAAATTTTAGTTTTAATGTCCTTGAAAAATTCTTGGGTAACAGATATGTATACTACTCGATTGACTAATGCCTCAATTTATGATTTGACGGTTTTTCTGACAGATATGCAAATAAACACTTATTAAGTAATGTCTGATGCAAATAAATTGACAATAATAATTTTAGAACCATTGGTTGGTTCGCTGGTTGATTGGGTCTACCAGCCAATGTATTTGAATATCTATTCACTGGTTTTTAAAATTCATTGCAGACTTTCATTATGGAGGCTGAACTTAAAAAAAAATGGACATATTTATTCCTTCCCCTCATCACATACAGAAAGAAAATAAAAGAGCATTATATAAAGGGGGGAGGAGGGGGGAGTGGGTAGGGATATGGCTAAAAATGAGAATTAACTTGTGGCATATACTGGTACAAATTTCCTAATGTTATATGTGATTTTCAGATGTATATAAATTGTACCAATAAAGAATTCAATTAAAAAAATGGACAGCAATTGCTGTGTTCTTACAAGTGAATAATCACTTGACTCTTGATATTTAAAAATTATCAATTCTTATCCTTGTGGCCATAAAACATTTAAGAATTTTGAGGAAGTTGATATTCATCTCAGAAATACAATTTTCCTTTAATTTTATATTATAGTACAGTAATAATTAAATTTCTACCTGTAAAATGTAATTCACTGATATTTACTTTGCATTCAGCTAAACTCAAATCTGAGTACAATCATGTATCAGTGTTTTAAAGGGAAAATCACTGGTAAGTCATCTGTAATAAAATTAAATTTCTGTTGCCCTTTGGATAGGCTTCTTGCATGTTTGATTGTGCAATAGCTATTATTGTATATGTATGGATATTATAAAGACAGTTGCTGCTGTGTGCTCCTGAAAATTGCAAATGATGTCAATGAAGCTGAATTGTAAGAGATGATAAATTATGATATCCTAGTGGGTGTCTGTACATGAAGGGACAGGTCTAAATAGTGACTTTGTTCATCTGCCCAATGTGTAACTTTCGTTACATTTTTTCTAATATAATTTCACTAATTATATGCTACTGTTGCTAGAAAATTTTCTGATAGTCCTTATGTTCCCAAACTGAGGCCTAGAATAACATGAACATAATATTTCATGGTTTGTGAGCAAGAGGGAGGAAATTACTTTTGTTTTTGGTAGGAGAATAACCAATATATATAGATCAAACCAGAAACTATAAACAATAGCATAAGAAAAACTGCAAATTTCAAAAGAGAAGGAATGAATGAAATAGAGAATTAGTAAATATATAAAATGCAGTTCAGTTTGGTTATACTATTTTCAGAACTCTAAAGCATTTTATTCACTTCTATGATATGTCATATATTTTATTTCCCTAATTTGAAGAAAACAGTTTTCAATTTGAAAACAATAATCTAGATCTCATTTCTAGTTGCAGAGGGCTTAAGAAAGTCAGAAAATCTTAATTTGTCATAATTTTAGTATGAAAATGGAGCCTTAAATTTTATGGATTGCATAACTATATAGTCAAACATACAAAATGATAGGCTAAAGTAATAAACTGTATCATATTCTAATCAAATCTGAGGTATTAATAAATATGAAGACCATTCATGTAACTATCAACCAAAAGAAGATTCTATTACTTTCAAAGTTGCCCTGTGCACCTTTAAAATTAAGGCTCTCCATACTAGGGCAAATACTACTCTGGTATTTTTTTTATTTTATCTTTAAAATTTTTTTTTATCTTTATTGGTACATTGTATATACACATCATGATCAACTCAACATTGGGAAATTTTGCCAATATATGACATAATTTAATTGTCATTTTTCCCATTACCCTACTAACCCCACAACCCCCCACCCTCTAAATACATAAGCTTTGTTTCCCTTTTTTATTACCATCACATTTTTTCTTTACTCATTACTCACTCCTCAACCATATTTGCCTTTGAATAGTCTGCATTCCACAATCTCCATCATACATTCTAGAACTCATTAACCTCATCAATTTCTCATATGAGAGACTAGACATAATACCTACATATCTGTGATCTACTTACCTCACTTATGAGTATGTCCTGAAGGTATTTCCACCTGAGTATAAATGACTCAAAGCCATCATTCTTCAAGGCAGAGTAATACTCCATTCTATAGGAAAAACCACATCCTCCTTATCCAGTCACCAGTCGATGCTCACCTGGGCTATTTCCAAGATTGAGACACCACAAACTGAGCTGCTATGAATATAGCTGCACATATGTCACTATGATATGCTTATTTAAATTCTTTTGTGTATATTCCTAGCAGAGCCATAGCAGGGTCAAATGGGACCTTTAATCCTAGATTTTTTAAGAATCTCCACATTGACTTCTATAGAGGTTGTACCAGTCTACATTCCTACAACAGTGGGAAGGGTTCCTTTTTGCCCACAGCCTTGCCAGCACTTGTTGCTGGCCAATTTCAAGATAGCATCTATTCTTTGTGGAGTGAGATGAAATTTCAGCGTATGGTTTTCATCTGAATTGCTCAAATGACCAGTGACGTTAAGTTTTTCTTTATATGCTTCTTGGGTAGCTTCCACTTTTTCCTCTGAAAAGTGTCTGCTCATTTCAGCTGCCCATCTTTGAAATGGGTCTGCAAACTAGGGTTATTAGTTTTGTTTGCCTTTAAATTTCATATAAATGGGTCTTCCCTTGGTTAATGGCTGCATGGATTAATATTAATAAACTTGAATTAACTGTATAATGGGGATCTATGCATGTTGGAAGTACAATGGGAAAAAATAAGAAGATATATTATGTAGGGATACAAATGCCAATGAGGAATATGATCATAATATACCTAAAATGTATCAATAAATTTAATTTTTTTTTCTTTTTGGAGGCAGGGTCTTGCTTTGTAGTTCAGGCTGGCCCTGAGCTCACTATGGTGCCCAGGCAAGCCGCGAACTCAGCAATCCTCCTGTCTCTGCCTCCCGAGTGCTGGGATGACAGGCGTGAGCCACCACGTCCGGCATTGTGGTATGCGGTGTTGGTTGTTGGTGGGCGTGTCTCCACGCCCAGCATTATATGTGGTAACCGGGGATCGAACTCAGGTCCTTGTGCTTGCGAGGCAGGTGCCGGAACCACTGAGCTAACCCTCCGGCCCCAATAAACTTAATTTATTAAACAATAATAAGTAAGATACTGGAAAAAGGAGTGTTAATTACACACAATGTATAGTCCTATCTTAATCAAGTTTTAACAACTTTTTAAAAAATAGGGCCAGAGATTTAGCTCAGTGGTTCTGGCTCCTGCCTCGCAAACCCAAAGTTTTGAGTTTGATCCCAGTAACCACATATAGCGCTGGGTGTGGTGACTCACACCCACCAGCAGTCAATACGACATAGCACAATGCCAGGCGTGGTGGCTCATGCTTGTAATCCCAGCACTCTGGAGGCAGAAACAGGAGGATTGCTAAGTTCCAGGCTTACCTGAGCAAAATAGTTTTTACTAGTTCAGTGCCAGCCTGAACTACAAAGCAAGACCCTGCCTCAAAAATAAATAAATACATACATACATACATAAATAAATAAATAAATAAATAAACTGACTAAGAAGGGAAAGAAAAAAAGCTGATTGTAAAAAGGAAAATATGGAAAAATATATGTATGAGGGCAGGGTTTGAAGGGAGGGCCGTGGAACAGGAAAAATAAGAATTAAGATATATCATGTACAGTTACAAATTGCCACTGAAGAATGTGTTCAAAATGTATTCCTAATGTATCAATAAACCTAATTTATTAAAAATAAATCTATTTCCATATGAAATCATAAATATTCACTTAAGAGATGAATAAATAATATTGATAGAAAGATTTTAATAATCCCATAGCATAATCGGGAAGCTTGTTTCCAGATCCACCACACCTAGTTGAGAAATTTGTGTCATGGGTATGGAGGTCCCATTGGGTAGAGGGAATGCTTGACTCACAAGCCATGTGCTAATCATCACAACAGGGCTGGATGCTATTCTTCTGTGGTTCTACAGCACTCTGTACAGTCCTTTCATCTAATCACTATCATGGTATCATGTGGGTTTTTCTTGTTGCTCTTCCTAACTACAAAGCAAGCTCCTTGATAATAATTTGTTTTTTTTTCCTCTCTACTGTATTTGTAAACATTCCTGGTATTATACATTACTAAGGCAGGTAGACATATTATAGGCCCTTGAGACCATCAGCATATAAGAAAACACATTAGAACTGTGGTTGGAAGCCCAGGCCTCAACATAAAGGCAAAATGACCAAGTCTAAGATAAATGGTAACCCTGGTCTAATAAAATTAAGTAAACATCATAACATCTGTGAGTGACCAAGACCCTTAGACTCATCTCTTCCTAAAAAGTTCTTTGTTCTTTCCATGTACACTTGTTACATGACCTACCCCAGTAGATCAATATTACCTGTCTATACCTACTAGTTGATTATAGCTATGACCAATATCATACCCACATGAGTTCTATAAAATTTCCTCTAAAAAGTGAGGTCCTTGGCAACTGACTTTCAGGCCCCCTCCTACTTCTCAAGAGCTGTATCTTTCCCCCTCATAAATATTTCCTATTCTTAATCTCCATTTTTTCCATAATTAATTCTTCAATTTTAAAGAACATGAACTCATCACATCAGACATCTGAAAGGTTAAGAATTATATTTACCTCATATCACATTCAAGGGTCTTGATATCATTTTCCATACCATTTTGAGGCTCCACCAAGGTAATTAAATGAAGGTAAGAATCTGCTTTTTCTTCATACATACTAGATTATAACTCAGACAGGTAATGGAAATTATCCTTGTTTGTTAATTGCTCGTGTTTAAATTTTTATGCATTGTCTTTATCAATTGCCATGCTTTGTATTTTGTCTTAACTACATAAATTGCTTTTTTTATACATTGTCTTTTGTTAAAATGATGATTAATTTAAATTGAGAATGAGAAGGTTATAATGTTTCTTTGATGGGACATTTTACAATTGTTTTTTACATGCTGCATTTGGGCTTAGTTGCTAAATTTACTAGTGGTTCTTGTCAGACCAATTAGTTGTGAGCTGTTCAGCAACACTAGGGAAAAACAATGTTAGAACACTTGCTAGTTGGAATTGATACAAAATGCTGTAGAATGCGACCTTTTATGAAATCTAGTTCAAATTTAGAAAATACAAATGCTTGTTAATAAATCATGCCACTCTTTTTGTCAATTAAAAGGCAATAAGTTGGCAGCTGTTCTTAAAGACTTGGAGGTCAGGTTTCTCTGAGGCAGACTGGCCCAATCCTCCTCTATACTCTACAGAAAATATAGAACCAGTTCTGTCTTAGGTTCCTTTGTGGTCTGATCTTCCTCTGGTGAAGAAGCAATCATAGTTCTTGAGATTCCCAGTCTCATCTTTTCAGGTTGAGAGTGATGACTCATGAGTAAGTTGTCTCAATAACTCTGTGAGCATGAGAAGAAAAACTTCCTTTTTCAGGTTTTATTTCTGATCTTTCCTCCCACTTTTTACTTTCCTTTGTAGAGGCATGTAAGATTAGAAAGAGGATCTTTAAACTGCCCAAATCTTTTTCAACTAAGAAAGTTTAAGTTGACCCTGTAGAAAAAGAGAATTTGTTAATGCCAAAGACAGGAAAGTCATCTTAGATAAAAACAACTCAGGCTTTTATCTATCCCTTATAGAATGCTAAACCAAACAATGGTTACTCTGCCACTTAGTAATTGCTCTTAGAGCAGGTGCCACTCTCTTAAATTAGAAGATAGACTCCCTAGCACCTTCTGGTGAATCCCCACAGAAGGCAATGGCTGATGAAATGTTGACAAGATAGGCAACTGAATTTCATTCTAGAGCAAGATCTCTGGTTCCATGCAAGAGTGGAAAGTGACAGGGCACCTGAGGGGTTATGGCCAGGGAAATTTTGGCCAATACCTAAAATTTCCTCAGTGGAAGCCAAGTCCTGACAGCCTGACTGGGTAGCCACCAGAAAAATTTTCATTTATCTGTTGTTTCTATTGGTACTCCTAAAGACTTCTCTCTCTTTTGCTAGTAAGTTAGAAATCCCAGTCTTTTCCAACTCTCTGTTAATTTTAAGAGTCCTTGATTAGAGATCGCTCTTGTATCCAGCAGGTCAAACTGAGATAGCTTGCAACAACTGTTTGCTTTTCAAAGAATAGCTATCAAAGAAGCAATTTACATTTGTGCCTCATGTAAGCTAAGAGTAAAATGAGTATTTTAGTCAGCCTTTGTCTTCTTCCATGTGTATGTAGAAAGCTGATACATGTTCCTTTACTCACATGTAAATTGTGGCCTCTTGGCAATGGGTATAAATTTAACCTGTGAGCTTCAGAGACATACAAAAAACAGTAGTTTTGTCTTGCTGTTAGGAAAGATTGCCTAGGTGATTAGATGAATAACACAGATGCCATGGAAACTTCTTTACCCCAAAGCTCAGAGAAGGATTTCTCCAGGCCATTTATTATATTCTGTCTCTGGAGATGTTCTTTCTTGCAACATGGAAAGTGCTACCCTTTGATATATTTTTCTGTCTTTCAAAGATTTAAAAATCAGGGATTCCTGACTGTTAAGCTAATATTAAGTGTAACTTGAGCTTTTAAAAACACTAGCATGTGTTAGGAGTATGATTTTCCCGTAAGACTAGGGTTGTGAGCTAGTAACAGGTGGCTAGTCTGGCCCAGTCTAGGTTGTGGTTTTTCTCCACAGGGTAGACATTTGCTCTGAAGCAGAGTCATTCAGGGATGGCTGAAGATACAGAAATTAAGGAAAAAAATTAAAAGATGCCAATTTCTTTCTCTTGTTTCTTACTCCTCATATTTAGACTTTTTTGAATTGGGAGATAATACTTACTCATGTTTAAAATGTGACCATAAAGCACAAGAAACACACCCCCCCAAACCTCTAAAGTATCCTCTATCACTAAACCTGATATTTCTCACCCTTTTCCTTTAGATCCTGGGGATGAGGTCTCCAGGGGAACCATAATCAAAGCCTCATATACTAATATTTAACCTGAGGATAAGCTTTCCAAGGTATTCTCAATCAAAGTCCCATCCAACATTATGCAGTTTAAGTTCTTCCCACTTATCCTTCAGAGTCTTCAATTCCTACTGCTTACCCTTTGGGATCAATGGTGTGCCTTCTAAGCCAGTCACATTTAAAGCTTCTACTGGGCTATATTTGCTCCTATCTGATCTTGTTCAAGCTCCTCATGGACAATACCCTTACAAAAGATTAAATGGCAAATTCAGGCACATTCATGTTCACATATCCTTTTCTGTCAGTGACCTCAAACAGACCAAATAGTATCTGAAAATGTTTCCAAATTACCCTGTTAACTACATTGAGTTCTTTATGGGATTTACTGAGACCTGTGAACTACAATGTAAAGATGTAATGTTACTCATAAGTCAAACACTGACTTTTACTAAGAGAGAAGCAGCATTACAAGCTGCTATTGTATTTATAGGTAAATATCATAGTGTTAATTTCAGAAGGCCAGAAGACAGGAAGCTAGGGAAACAGCTGGCTCCCACTGTAGCCCAAGAAGTCCCTACACAAAATACCTTCTGGCCTACCAATCAGACAAAAGATTAAACTAAGAGACATGTTGGAAGTATATTGTTAAAGGTTTAAAAAGGACAAGAACTAAGCCCTTCGATTATTTTAAATTGTCAACAATTCATTGTGAAAAAAGAGAACACTTCTGCCTTCTTAGATTGTTTACAAGAGGCATTAATAAACCATATACCCATGGCTCCTGATTTGACAGGAGGACAGATTATTCTTAAACAAATGTATTAGCCATCAGCCTCAGATAATAGAAAAAAGCTATAAAATATGGGTTTTGTTCTAGATCATTCACTTGCCCCCTTAGTAAAAATTGCCTCCTCAGTATTTTATAATTGGGACAGGAGGAACCCAAGGAGAAAAAACAAACAGATCAACACAAATCAGCTCTCTTTGTCATTACCTTAAAAGGAACTGACCCTAAGTTGAGGGCTCAGGGCTCCAAGAAGAACTTGAAGACTAAACTCACTTGTTATTGGTGCAAAAACTCTGGCTAATTTATGAGTGATAAGAACAGTCATAACAAGAAGCTCCCTGAGTGATGCCTTGAATGCTTTCTGTTCACTCACTCCTTTTTAATTATGCCTGAAAGCCCAGTAACCTTCTTTAGGAGAGGCATTCTATCTTCTTTAATACTATAATATACATGCATCCTGGTCAGATATCAGATGCACTTACTGCCTCCTCCTCATAGAGACTAATAAATTCTAAATTAGGGACAACTAAAAGTAAAATATGTACAAAATTAGAATTTCTCTGATATAACTACATCTAAAAGATCCTACTATTTTTCCTCACTAGAGGCAATACCCTCTAAAAGTTAAGAGGAAATTATTGATAATTTATTAAGACAATTTAGCGTAAAGTTTATAACAGCTTGTACAACACTCTAATCTTTGGATTTAAAAAGAATGATGGAGAATAGAGGTTCATACAGACGTTATATTAAAAAAAAGATAATAGTGTCAATGCACTTGGTAGTATATTATCTGTATACTCTCCTCTCTCAGATCCCACAAGATGCCAGTTTGCTTTCAGTATTAGATTTAAAAGAAGCCTTTGTTTATATTCATTTACATTCAGACTCTTAATTTCACTTTACTTTTAAAAATCCTCATAGCCAGGCCTCTCAACTGGCTTCACCCATGTTTCCTTGAGTTTGGAGACAAATTTCATGTTTTTTGACAAGTATTTTCCCATAACTCGGCATGTTTTAAATTTTCCCAAGTTATGTTCTTACAATATATTGATGATATCCTGACATGTGCCTCATCAGAAAAGCTCTCTAGCCAAGGCACACATAGTCTGCTAAATTCCCTAGCAGACAGCTTATAAGTTCTCAAGGTCTAAGTCAAAACTTTACAGACTTGAGGAAAAATAGCTGGACCTTATTAAATCTAAGAGAAGAAAAATGTAAACCAATATTTTCCTTCCCATAACTGAAAGTCCTAAAAGAGCTAAGGACATTCCTCATAATCACAGGCTTTTGTTGGCTTTAGATAACAAGATATGGTGACATTGGATGCCTTCTTTATCAATTTATAAGAAAAGCTCAAAAGGGAGATAACCATATTTTAACATAGGAACCTGATTCCCAAAGTGCATTCCAGAAGCGTAAACAGGAACTTCCAAATGTTCCAGCACTAAACCTACTGACCACATAGCATTTCAATCTGTATGTTAATAAGAGATGAGACATGGCTATGGGAGTGTTTACTCAGGATTGATAACTTGATCAACAGCTGCTAGAGTATCTGAATCATAAATCAAACATTGTATGAGTGGCCTGTGTGCCTTAAAGTTACAGTTACCATAGCTTCCTAGTACCAAAAACATCCAAACTAACTTTGGGCAAAAACACATTATATAGAAGACACAATGTGAAAGCACTTCTTTTTTCTAAGGAGAATCTGTGGCTATCAGAAAACTTACTTCTTAAACACCAGGCTCTACTTCTAAAAGGACTAGACATTAAAATAAAGAAAAATTCTTCCTTAAACTCTGCCACCCTCTTACCAAAGAAAGAAAAAAGTTGATACTAAAAGACATGATTACATACAAACAATTATCCATAATAATGCAGCAAAAAACTAAAGACTTTTTAGACACACCTATTACTGACCTTGATTTGACCATCTGTGATGGTAGTTCCTTCATGTAGAATAGGACCAAAAAGGCAGAGTGTATTATAGTGATTTAATCAGACGCTCAAATGTTCCTGATTTGCACTTGGAACTACTGTCCAAATAACAGAAATCATACCTCTGTCCAGGGCTTATAACTCAGCAAAGGACAAAAATCAATATTTATACTGATTAAAAATTGTACCTATAAACAATTCAATTAAAAATATTCTTTCAGGAGAGAAGGAAAGATGGTTGAATGGTGAACAGCAGAGAAAAAGCTTCTCTGAGGTTTGGTGTCCAGATACTGGTATATAGCAATGTGAGGAAAAGAAGGATGGTGGTGAGTCCCCAGGATTCCACAAAGATCTGAAGTGAAAAATGAAGTCCATGGGGAGACTGAAGAGACTTCAACAAACAAGATGACAAGTGTTACTTTCTCCCTGAGCCTTAACTCACTGACTGAGAGAGATGTCTCTAACCTGCCTCCTGAGTGCTGGGATTATAGCCACAAGCCACCACATCCAGCATTGTTGTATGTGGTACTGATTGCATGTGGGCATGAGTCACCATGCCCAGTATTGTTGTATATGGTTACCAGAGATCGAACCAGGGACCTTGCACTTGTTAGGCAGGTGCCAGAACCACTGAACTAAATCTCTGGCCCTTGTTTTAAATTTTCTTGTATAACCACAAATATAGTTCATATGGTTAAAGGTGTCAAATTAGCAATCAGTTTCTAATTTTCTAGACTCTGTTTGAAGCTATTGTTATTGCTGATTGCACTACTTTAGCCAAGAGGACACAACTGTTCCAATCAGTTATTCTTCCTAGTATGTCAAAACTGACATTGCCTAAGAGTCATTAGCAATACTATAACCCAGAGCAAAAGAACCAGGGGCTAGACAAAAATAGGCAGCAATTTCTCATCCCTAATAATTTGAAGTGTTGTGATCTTGCAGCAAATTCAAACCCCAAAAGGCAGCTACATTTGGAAGACCTCCAATAGAAGTAGTCATTTTCTAAGTTTTTTTCAACACTAGCAATAACACTACCTGCTATAAACAATTCACAAGCATCAACTGAGGAATTAAACTATAAAAAAGTGAAAAGGCACTTAAGCTATATGCAACCCCAAACTTTCAGCTCACCAAAGCAAACTCAAGAGGGGATGAGTTGCCATAATTTGAAATCTAGCCACAAGGAATTTATGAATTTGTAACAGTGGAAGTAACAAAGCACATTATTGAGGCTCTAGAAAAAGTTGAATCATAAATAGTTTCCCAGATAACTACAGAATTGGGAATGATCATGAAGAACATGGTTAGTGATCTTACAGCAGATGAAAGAAATTTCTAGAGCTTAAGAAAATGATGTGAACCTTGAACACCCAGACTGGGAATGAAATGGAAGCCACAAAATAGATTCAGATGTTCAGGAGATTAAAAATTTCTTTGAAAATATACAGAGCAGAATGAGACAACGTGAGGTCAGAATATCAGATATAGAAGACAAGATTTCACTTAGTGATGATGAAAAGATAGATTTTTTTAAATAGCAAGAAATCACAAAAAGGTCAGTTGAGCAGTTGCTAGATGATACAAAGAAGAGAAACATAATATTCATCAGAGTCAATGAAAAAGCATGAGATAATACAAACACCATAAAATTCATTCATAGAGGTAATACCAAAAATTTACCAGGCAGGAAAAATAATTTGAGAGTCATACATTAGGTATATAGAACTGAAATCATCCATGATCAAAAAATGTCTACATCAAGGCATACAATAATCAAGATTCCAGAAATTCAATACAAGAACAGAATATTAAAGGTGCCTGACAAAAAAAAAATTATAAAGCCCATAAGACCCATAGAAGACTACTTACCATAACTCTCAAGTCAAGGAAAGCTTAGAGTGAAGTATTTCAGTCCTTGAGAGAAAATGATCTTTGAACCAGTTGATGTACCCCACAAAATACCTATAAAAATTGGTGGAGAAATAAGATTCTTCTAAGACAAAAAACATTGAAACAATTCAGGACAACCAAAACAGCACTCCACAATATTCTAAAGGTGATTCTAAAAATTGTAACAGGGCTACAATTCCATGAACCCCAATAGAAGAATCCATTAGGAAAGCCAAACAAACACTGGAGAAATGTAGGGAGTCAGCAAAAGGATACTTACATGACAAGAATAAGTCAATATGTATCAGTCATGATCCTCAGTGTAAATGCTTTCAATTTACCAATCACAAGAAACAGATTGCCACTATGTATCAAGAAGAAAGATCCAAGCATTCTTCTCAGCTACACATGGGATGTTCTTCAAAATGGACTGTATATATTAGATCATAGAACATGTTGAATAAATGAAAAGAGATCAAAATTATCTCATGGATATTATTAGAACACAGTGCAATTAAACTGGAAACCAATGGCAAAAGAAACCTCAAAAACCTTATAAGCACATGGAAATTAAATAATACCCTCCAGAATGAACACTGCATTACAGGTGAAATTAAAGAAGAAAAAAAAGTTTCTACAATTTAATAATACCTATACAATATATTGGAACTCATTGGATATAATGAAAGGAGTCCTATCAAGGATTTTTATAGCAGTGAACTCTCACTTCAGGAAAACAGAGTGAGATCAAGTGAATAAACTAATATTGAACCTTACATTTCTATAAAAAAGAACAACAGCAAAGCCTATACTAGAGAGAAAACTATAAAGGCAAGAGCAGAAATTAATATAATTGAGACTCAGAAAACAATATCAATAATCAAGGAATCAAAGACTGATTTTTAAAATAAATAAAACTGATAAAGTTTTAGCCAACCTTATCAAAAACAGAAAGATTTGAATGCATGTAATTATGAATAAACAGGTGAAATTACAATAGATCCTGCACAAATACAGAAGATCATCAGTACTTACTTCAAGACCTATATTCTAATAAGATGGAAAACCATAAGAAATGGATATATTCCTACATACATTTGAATTACCAATGCTGAAACAAGAAGGTGCAAAAAATAAACTATTATCAGTCAACTAAGTTGAAGATGTAATTAAAAACATGCAAATAGGGCCGGAGGGTTAGCTCACTGATTTCGGTGCCTACCTCGCAAGTGCAAGGTCCTGAATTCGATCCCGGTAACCACATACAATGCTGGGCATGGAGACTCACGCCCACCAACAATCAATACCACATACCACAGTGCCAGGCGTGGTGGCTCACACCTGTAATCCCAACACTCGGGAGGCAGAGGCAGGAGGATTGTTGAGTGTGAAGCATGACTAGGATACATAGTGAGCTCAGGGCCAGCCTGAACTACAAAGCAAGACACAGTCTCAAAAAAACACATGCAAATAAAGAAAGGCCCAGACCCTGATGGATTCACTGGTGAATTCTGTAAGAATTTTAGAGAAAATCTATCATTGTTAACTTATCATACTCTAATGAAATAAAAATGGAATCAATACTTCCAAATTCATTTCTGGAAGCAAGCATTACTCAATACCAAAACTAGAGATGCATCCAAGTTAAAAATGAGAATTACAGACCAATCTCCCTAATGAACATAGATATAAAAATCCCCAATAAGATTCTGGCAAGCAGAATGCAGAAAATCATCAGAAAGATCATAAATTCTAACAAAGTGGGATTAATACCAGAGATGCAGGGATGGTTCAACATTCATAAATCAAAAGAAGTAAACACTGTATTAAAATCAATGACAAAAGCATGATCATATCAATAGATACAGGGAAACATTTAAGAAAGTCACAAACACATTCAAATAAAAACCCTGTAGAAAATCGGAGCGGAGCGAATGGTCTTTATTTCAATCTGATAAAAGCCATCTTTAGCAAACCAAGAGCCATCATCAGATTAAATGAACAACTTACATTTTTCACTCTAAAATCAAGAAAAAGCCACATATGTTCATTTTCACCATTCATTCAGTGTAGTTCTGGAATCATGAAATAAAATATTAGATAAAAGTGATAAAGTTGAGTGGAAAAATTTAAACTATTGTTATTTGCAGATTCTGTGATATTCTATGTTGAAAGCCTCAAAACTCCATCAAAGGATTTCTAGATTTCATAGATGAATTTGGTAGTGTAGGTGGATACAAAGTCAACCTTTAAAAATTAGTAAAGCTTCTGTACACAAATGGCAAACTCACAGAGAGAAAGTAGGAAAACACTATCTTTCACAGTAGCATCAAAATACCCTCCAGAAAAAAACAAAAACAAACAAACAAACAAAAAACATACCTAGAGATTAGTCAAATGAAACATAGAGGATCTGTACATGGAAAAATATAATACTCTGAAAAAGGAAATAAAAAATATCAGGAATTCAAAGGTATCCTTTGTTTTGGGGTAGAAAGAACCAATATAGTACAAATGGCCATACTCCCAAAATCATTATACACATTTGATGAACATCAATAGCATATCTTACAGAATCAGAGAAAAAATCCTAAAACAGTTTTAGAACCAGAAAAGATCTATAATAGCAAAAATAATTCCAGACAGCAAAGGGGAGTCACGGGATATTACAATTGCTGACCTTGAAATTATACTACAAACCTACCATGATAAAAAATATAGTACAATTTAATATAACAAACAATCAAAAATGAATCAGGACCAACGGGAAAAAACTAGAATATGCATAAACAACTCCAAACACAGCCACTTAATCTTTGACAAAGGGGTTAGCATCTTCATCAAAAGATAGCCTCTTTAACAAATGATGCTAGAAAAACTGTCTTTTTCCCATGCCAAAGATTTAAATTAAACCCATATCTTTCACCATGCAGTAAAATAAAAATGGATCAAAGATGCAAATATTAAAATAGAAATACTAAGTCAGCTAGAAGAATAGGTAGAATTATTTAATACATGAATGTAAGCAAAGATTTATAAATAAACCACGGGAAATATGACAAAATATCAGCAACTGGAATCTCATTAAAAAGCTTTTGGAAAGGAAGAGGAAACACCAACTGAATGAAGAGACAAGACATGATGTAAGTAAAAATATATATTATCACTGGTCATCCAAGAGATGCAAATTAAAACAATATTGATATTGTATACCATTCCTATTATCTCACTTCTATTATTAAGAAGTCAGCAAATTACAAGTGCTGGCAGAGTTGTAGGGAAAAAGGAACCCTACTCCACTGATGGTGGGAGGCAGACCGGTGCAACCACTGTGAAAATCATTGTGGAGATTCCTCAAAAATCTAGTATTAAAGGTTCCATTTGAGCTTGTTATTTCTTTGGGGGGTATCATCCTCAAAGAATTAAAAGCATTATGTCACAGTGAAAAAATGCATATCCATGTTTTTTTTAATTGAATTCTTTATTGGTACAATTTACATACATCTCACAATCACACGTAGCATTGGGGAATTTGTACCAATATATGACACAAGTCAATTCTCATTTTTACCCATATCCCCACCCACCCACACCTCCCTACCCCCTATATACATGCTCTTTTATTTTCTTTCAGAATCATATTTGTTCCTCAGTTTGTCATAGTTAAATCTTGGAAACGATTGTACATCAACTGATGAAAAGATGAAAAACATGTTTTCCTTTTATAAATGGAGTACTATTCAGCCATAGAGGTAAATTTGAAACATTTGTAGCTAAATTTATGCAACTTGAGAATATAGTCTTAAGTGAAATAAATTGGACACAAATGTATAAATATTACAGAGTCTCTCTGATGTAAGAAACTGAAATGACAAATAATGACCAAAATATTATAGATAATATGAAACAGGAAGAAATTATTCAAAAGGAAAGAGAAACTGTGAAGTGGGAGGAAAGAAAGAGGAGAAGAAAAGTAAAAAATGACAAGGAAAAACTGGCAACAAAGCTTTTGTAAACAGAGAGCAAGGTTGAAGTGTGGGGAGGGATTGTAAGAAAAAGATGAATCAAGATATAGAATATCTTGATTCTAAGGACTGAAGCTAGATCCATCTCTTTCTCAGTGTACTAAACTAAAATCAAGTGGATTAGCGACCTAAATATTAAAACAAAAACTATAAACCTGCTAAAGACAGGTTAGATAGTGCTCTTGGAGACATTGGCTTAGGGAAAGACTATGAACAAAACCTCTCTAGCAGGAGAACTAGCGGAAGAAATCAAATGGGATCTCCTCTTCTTAAAAAGCTTCTACACAGCAAAAGAAACCACCAGCAGAGCAAAAAGACATGAAACAGTATGGGAAAAAATCTTTACCAGCTACTCCTCAGATAAAGGGCTACTATCTAGAACATGTAAAGTGCTTAAAAAGATCAGTCCCCACAAATTTAAAGATCCAGTTCAATAATGGGCATCTGAAACAAGCAGACACATTTCAGAGGGAGATGTAAAAGCAGCTAAGAAGTATATGAAGAAATGCTCAGTGTCACTGGTCATTTGAGAGATGCAGATGAAAACAACACTGAGATCTCATTTTATTCCACAAAGAATGCTGTTATTTTGAAATTAGTTAGTAACAAAAGTTGGCGAGGCTGTGGAGAAAAAGGAACCCTCCTCCATTGTTGGTAGGAATGTAGACTGGTCCAATCATTATGGAGATCTGTCTGGATATACCTCAGAAAACTAGGATTGGAGGTCCCATTTGACTCTGCTGTTCTTCTGCTGGGGATATGTAAAAAAGAATTACATGATATCACAAAAAAAGAGAGAGAGAAAATTATAAGATTCATCTAACAGTGACATATGTGCACCCATGTTTGTAGCAGCTCAGTTTATGACAGCTAAATCTTGGAAACAACCCAAATGTCCATCACCTGGAGACTGGTTAAAGATTATTTTTTAAATAAAATGGGGTAGTAATCTGCCATAAAGAATGATATGTTTGAGTAAATTACTCAAATGGATGTACCTTAGAGGCATACTCATAAGTGAAATAAATAGGTCACGGATGTATAAATATCATATCTTATCTCTGGTATGAGAAACTGAAGATATAAATGAGTTCTCAAATGCATGATAGATATTATGAAATAGTAAATTTTCAAATAGAAATGGGGTTTGGGTATAAGTAATGAAGGGAAAGAAAAAAATGATGGTTATAAAAAGAAACAACGCTAGTGCATATAGGGGTGGAGGGTTGTAGAGTAAGTAGGGGAAGGGAAAAATTAGAATTAAGCCATGTCATATACTGGTACAAGTTCTCAATTTTGAGCTTAATTGTGATGTGTATATATAATGCACCAATAAAGATTCAAGTTTAAAAATATATATATATATATATATAGCTAAAAATTTCCTTTGATGAATGTTATTGTTATGTATATCTAAATTGTACCAATAAAATTAATTTTGAAAATTCAGTCTCCAGCAGGTCACTTTTGGGGTCCTTCCTCCCGCTTCAAAGCTGTATCTTTATCCTTCAATAAATATTTCCTGCTCCTAACCTCCATCATACCTAAAATTCATTCTTTGATTCTAGGGTACACAAATGCAGCATCTAACATTTTGAGAATTATAATTTTCCCTTATAATTAAAGGTCCTGACATCATTTCCTGTATTACTAATACCTGCTATAGTGCCTGTCATTTTTTTTTTTTTTGAGACAGGTCTCGCTTTGTAGTTCAGGCTGGCCCTGAGCTCACTATGTAGCCCAGGCAAGCCTCGAACTCAGCAATCCTGCCCCTGCCTCCCGAGTGCTGGGATTACAGGCGTGAGCCACCACACCCGGCGTGCCTGTCATTTTATTAGATCACCAATAAGCATTAGCTAAGGAGTTTAGTGAGAAAATACGATCCATTGCTTTGTTCTAATAATTTATTTTCAGACTATTGCTTTACAATTTGACTTCAATGCTCGAATACTGACAACATAACAAGGACTTTCAATATAGAGAGTTAAAACATGGCCCTACAGCAGAAATAATATTGACTAATTAAGCTCATTTTGTTGGAAAAGTAAAACAAACAAATTTCAGGTTGTTATGATCACTGCACTAAGAGAAGATTTTAAATGATTTCTGCAGAGTTAAGAATGTCTCTCTTATCTAGGTTCTTAATAGATTTTCAATGTTTTCTTAATGAGAAATTTCAAAAAACTCTCATCAGATATACTGAATAAACTATCATATGTTATTCAAGGTTGTGAAAATATTCTAAAGGTAACCAGCTAATGGAAAGGCACTAATAAAAGACAATGGACTTTGCAATAGAATCTTTTAAGATCAGCTTAGAGATCCTTTCTGGATTTTATGATTTCGTAAGCACAGATGGCTGCATAAAATATCTAGTCCTCACAAAAAATAGATTATTTCCTTCTCAATATGTAAGTTCTGCATAATTAAATTTTAACCAATTTGTAGTGAAACATGATGATAAAGCTTACAAACTGGTCTTGCTACAGAAATTTTGCATTTTAATTAGACTCAAAATAGCAATATAATAAACAATGTTTAGAAGTATTTTCCTCATCTACCTGGAAATTACAGTAGGTACATTCAAAATGTTTCCATTTTGGAAAGTATATTACAAGAACAGTGGGAATTTGAATAGTGTTAACAACTGTCCTTTAATAAAGGGCAGTAAAATGCCCTTCTCTCACTAACAAAATGAAAAATATCAATATTAGTTTTATAGGCACCATGGTCTCCTTGTGCATACTAGCAAAAAAAAAAAAAGAGAAATCCATGGTTTTCTGAGTCTCCAGAGGAGAAATTCAGCTACAAACTTCCAAATCTTTACATATATCATTTGAAAATCATACAGATACACAAGAGGACCAAACTACAGTCTTAATCTCACATGTCAAGAATTTAACTAAGCTATAGAGACTCGTACAAATTTTGAAGTGCTTATAATTATGAAATAACATTCCAAAGTAGCCTGATTATGTCGAAACTTGGATCAACTGTTGAAAACAGGAGAAAGAAACAGGGAACAAAGAGAGGCAGAACCAGAAACAGTAATAAAAAATAGGAGGAAATGTCTCTGAGAAAGAAAATGCCCAGAAAAATCTGAATGCTGTCTATCAGAGACTTGAACAGTGGTGAAATATAACAAAAGCATATATAAGCCCTCAGAGTTAGAAGTAGTAGTCTTGAGAAGATATGTCTGATAGCAAGAGTGGAATCCTGGAAAAAAGGATGAATCTGTTGGATGGCTGGTATAGAAAAAAGAAAGAAATGAAGAAAGGGAATTAAGGGTGATAGAGAAATAAATGTAAATTATGAAATCAAACCATTCCATTCACTGAAAAAATATAACCTTGATTAGAAACATACATGGACACATTTCATTTAAAATAAATTACCTACAATGTAATAAATCCACCTTGTATTTAGTATTACTGGACTGGAGGAAGGAAAATATTTAACAAATAAAATATTAGATAATATATAAAACTATTACAAATTGAAGGCATAAAATTGAGATCAACTTGCTTCAGCTGATAAAAATCCTCTGGAAACAAAAGGTAAAGTAAAAACAAAACATAAAACACCAAACAACTCTGCATTTTTTTTTTTTTTTGAGACAAGGTCTCGCTTTGTAGTTCAGGCTGGCCCTGAGCTCATGATGTAGCCCAGGCAAGCCTGGAACTCAGCAATCCTCCTGCCTCTGCCTCCCGAGTGCTGGGATTACAGGCGTGAGCCACCACGTTCAGCACTGTGGTATGTAGTATTGATGGCTGGTGGGCGTGAGTCACCACGCCCAGCATTGTATGTGGTTCTCAGGATCGAACTCAGGGCCTTGCACTCTGGAGGCAGGCACTGGAACCACTGTGCTAAATCTCCGGCCCAACTCTGAATATTTTAACATGAATTTAATCTTGAAAAATGTACAGACAATATAAAATTGCAATGTAGCAATTCTAAACCTCAGGACACGCACAAAGAAACAAACAAAAAGAAAGAAAGAAAGAAAGAAAGAAAGAAAAAACAGATTATCAAACTCTGGAACAAAACTGAAGAAAAGTTTTAAAATGAAGACTGTTTTTCCACAAAGAATGGCCCCTATTACAAAATCAACCAATGATAAATGCTGGCGAGGCTGTGGGGAGAAAGGAACCCTTCTCCACTGTTGATGGGACTGCAGACTTGTGCAACCATTGTGGAGTTCTGTGTGGAGATTTCTCAGAAAACTAGGACTAGGGGTCTCATTTAACCCTGCTATCCCCCTGCTAGCAATATACCCAAAAGAATTTTAAAAATCACATTGGAAAGACAGATGTATATCCTTGTTCATAGCAGCTCAGTTCATGATAGCTCAATCTTGGAAACAACCCAATTGCCCATCAACTGGAGAGTGGATAAAGAAGATGGTTTTTTTTTTTTTTAAATAAAATGGAGTATTATTCTGCCATAAACAATGCCAAGATTGATTCATTTATGTGGAAATGGATACACCTGGAGGACATGCTAATGAGCGAAATAAATAGATCACAGGTAGGCAAATATAGGATCTTCTCTTTGATATGAGCACCTGTAGGTGCAAGTGAGCTCTAGAAAGTATGACAGCTTTTGTAGAATGGGATATTTCCAAAGGAAATTTGGTGTGGGAATGTAATGAGGGGAAGGAATAAATATGATTCTGAAAGAAAATCAAAGAGCATGCATATAGGGAGTGGGGAGGTGGGGTAGGTAGGGATATGGGTAAAAATGAGAATTAACTTTTGTCATATACTGGTGCAAATTCCCCAATGTTATGTGTGATTGTGAAATGTATATAAATTGTACCAATAAAGAATTCAATTAAAAAATGAAGACTGTTTTACAAGGTTCCAAGGAGAAAAATTCAAATGAACATTACTTCTTGGGCCTTTTGGCTAATATCAACTGTAGTATCAAATGAATATCTAATAAGAGGGAAAATGAAGAAGAGAAGAAAAATGACTAAGTACATGATAATGACTAAGAATCTTTCATATGAATTACAATTACAAAACCTGCACATAAATCAAAGTTGAAAGGGAGTAAACAAGAGCAGGAAGTTTTGTCTGGAGGGACCATGCAGTGCGAAGGCAGATGCACAATGTGGGCTCCTATTTTCTCTGTGTTTAATGTGAGAATTGGCATAGTTGAAGATGAGAAAACAACTGCTAGCTTTGTAGCATAAAAACTTAGAAAAACTAGTCTGTATCCATTATGAACATTGGAAAGAGAGAAAAGGGAACCAAGACCACAAAGAACACAATTGCAGATCATTAAATTCTATCTCCCAGTATCTCCAGCTGGTGCCTTAATCATATACACATGGAGCATTAGCAAAGCAGCTCAACTAAGCACAAATATAATGAGTGGGGAAAATTCTCCACTTTGAACCTAACTGATTTTACTACCTGTTCAAATAAAAGTGACTTTCCTCAGCGAAATATATGACAGTACAGAGTCTCCAGAATATAGCACCCATAATATTCTGGATGGAATACACACAATGGAAGAGGAGAACAGGGAATATGTAAATCTTTTTAAAGAGAAAAATACAATCACCTGGGACATACCCCAAAGGTGACAATGATGCAGTTAGTTAATAACAATTTAAAAATACTTATTATCATTAGTTTCAACAGTGCAAAAATATAAACTCATGAATAATGGAAAGATAAAATATTTGAGTATATAAATACATTTTTTAATTTAATTTTTTTTGAGACAACGTATTGCTTTGTAGCCCAGAGCAGCATTGAACTCACATTAATTCTCCTGCCTGGCATACCTAGTGCTGGGATTACAAGCATGAGCCACCACATCTGGCTCAGTACATGAAAATTTTAAAAACAAAATGAAAACTGAAAAGGGAAGAAAAATCTTTATTAGATATTCAAAACAACACATTTTACTGATAAACTTTAGGTTAGAATGGAGCAGACTAACAAAAAGGCTGCATACTGTATAATTCCAATTATATGACATTTTAGAAAAGACAAAACTATGGAAACAGTAAACTCATTAGTGGCTTCCTGGGATTGGGGGATGAGAGGAACACGTGAGTAGAACATAGGATTTTCAAAACATAGAGACTACTCTAGATGATACCATAATGCTGGAGATATACTTGTCATACGTGACAAAACCAATATAATGTACAACAATGCATAAATATACACCATGGCTTTTGGATGATGATGTGTCAACATAAGGTAATTTATTGTAATATGCTTATCAATTTGGCAGAACATGTAGAATGCATTGTTTAGCAAAACATTTATTATTTTTAATTTTCTGTATATTATGATATCTTCAAAATGTGGCTTGGAAGAGATTGCCTCTTCATGCTATTTTTTAGGGTTAGTAACAGGCTTAGTCTGGAACATGTGTTGTATGTGCACACCAGTACAGAGCTATACCTACCCTCTCTGTCTTCTACACCTAGTATATCTAGGAGACAACTTTTTTTCCTTTATCAAACAACTCCTTATATGAGGTCATCTCTTCAGTTTCAGGTGTATCAAAATTATTCAGAGTAACAAATCCTAACCTATTTGTTCTGCTAGACCTTGCCTTTTCTAAGGAAACGTCAATAAAGGACACGATACAGACTACTTTCTTTCCTCCTGCTCATTCCGCCCTCTTAGCAAAGCTGATACATTTCTTTGTAACATTATATATTATACTATGCATGTTTTTTTATTGGTATGTCTGACATACAGAACGACCACATCCACCAATAGGGATTTTGAACATAAACATAATAAACTCTAAGTCTTCTGTGTCCATTCCCCTCTCCTCCCTTGAACCCTTTATACTCTTGCCATTTACAAAAGCTTTGTTTCCATTTTTTTCCATTCTTTGTGAGCTGTGTATATAATGTACCAATAAAGTTTACTGAATAATGGAAAAAAAACCAACATTTACTTTCCTTCCTTTCTTCCTTCTCTCCTTGTTCCCCTTTCCATTTGATCAAGTGCCTCCTAATTTCAAACACCTATCCTCCATTTTGCTCATTTATCCTTTGGGTTTCTCATACAAGAGAAACAATACAGTATTTCAACTTGTATGTCTGACTTATTTCATTAAAAATTATGATCTCAAGGTATATCCATTTATCTAAAAGTATCTCAAGTTTATCTTTCTTTTTAATCTAATTGGAGTAGCTGACAAAAACATTTTTCTATTCTGTAGGTTGTCTCTCCACTCTGTTGATGGTTTCTTTTGTGATATGATATGATCACAGTTGTTGATGCTTTTTAATATTTCCTATGCAATTGGGGTTTTGCTGATAAAGTATTTGCCTCCACCCATATCTTTAGGAGTTTTACCTAATCTATCTCCCAGCAGATTAGGTTATTTTTGTATTGATATTTAGATCGTGGATTGATTTCAATTTCAGTTTAGTGCGTGGTAAGAGATTTGGGCTTAGGTTTAATCTTCAACATATAGAAAGGCAATTTTCACAGAATCTTAAAATAGGCATGTTTCTTCCACTGAATGTGCTCTGTCCATTTGTGAAAGATACAGAAAGCTGAGTTAGTCTGAAATTCTTTCTACATTTTCTGTTCTCTTCCATTGATTCTTGAATGCATTTTGTATCAGACATGCTGTTTTTATCAGTCTTTGTAATATAATTTTTATTGTGAAATAGATACATTTTATATACACATCAAGATCACTCATTATTGATAATTTGTACCAGTATATGACATGACTAATTCTCAATTTTCCCATTCTTTTGTCCACCTTACAACTCCCTGGCCTGTATACACATAAGCTTTGTTTCCTTTTATTTACTATCTCATTTTTATGCACATTATTAACCCATATTCCACTTTAGCCATTAATATTTTCTATTTTGAAATATCTATCATACACTATAGAACTCATGTATATCTTCAGTTTCTCATTCCAGAAAAAAATACATTATTTGCACAACTATGACCTATTTATTTCACTTGTGAGTAGGTCCTCAAGGAACATCCATTTGAGTATAAATCACTAAAATTTTTCATTCTTTATGGCAGAGTAACACCCCATTTTATTAAAAAAAACCACACACAACTTCTTTTTTAATTATTTATTGGTACATTTTATATGCAGCTCACAATCACACACAACATTGGGGACTTTGTACCAGTATATGACACAAGTTAATTCTTATTCTTACCCATGTGTAGTGGTTATCACATTCATCTTCTTTATCCTGTTTCCTCTTGATGAGCATTTGTGTTGTTTCCAAGATTTAGCTATCACAAACTGAGCTGCTATAAACATAGGGGCACATATATCTCTATGATATGAATCTTTTAATTTTTTCATGCATATTCCTAGTAGGGGAATAGCAGGGTCAAATGGGAACTCTAATCCTAGTTTTCAGAGGAATCTCCACACTGATCTCCATAATTATTGCATCAGTCTAAATTCCCACCAACAGTGTAGAAGTGTTCCTTTTCTCCACTGCCTTGCCAGAATTTGTTGCTGGTTATTTTCAAGACAGCGGCCATTCTTTGTGGAATGAGTTGAAATCTCAGAGTTGTTTTCATCTGCGTCTCTCGAATGACCACTGATGTTGAGCATTTCCTCATGTGCTTCTTAGCTGCTTTTATTTTTTTCTCTGAAAAGTGTTAATTTAAGCCGTCCATTTCTAAATTGAGTCTTCACAGTTGGGAGAGAGGGTGCATTTTTTTTAAAGCTCTTTATGTGCTCTAGACTGTAGCTCTTTCAGAGAATCAGCTGGTAAAAATTGTTGCCCACATTGTTGGATGTCTTTTCACTCTGCCTGTGGTTTCTTTTGCTGTGTAGAAGCTTTTGAATAGGATGAGATCCCATTTGATGATCCCTTCGGCTAGTTCTAATGCTACAGAGGTTTTGTTGAAAAGGTCTTTCCCTAAACCAGTGTCTCCAAGAGTTATACCTAACCTGTTTTCCAGTAGGTTTAGACCTGTTTTAATATTTAGGTCTCTAATCCACTTTCATTTTAGCTTAGTACATGGTGAAAGAAAAAATATAGCTTTAGCATTTCATAGGCCCAATTTTTCTAGCATCATTTGTTAAAGAGGTTATCTTACCTTCTTTGGGGATACTTGGCTCCTTTGTCAAAGATGAAGTGGCTGAATGTATCTGGAGTTGTTTCTGGATCTTCTAATTTATACCACTGATCCTCAGTTCTGTTACTTTTCTAGTACCATGCTGTTTTTTTTTATCATAGTGACTTTGAAGTATAATTTCATGTTGGGGATTATGAGACACCCCCACCACATCCTTGTTACTTGGCATTGATTTTGTTATCCTAGGACTTTTGTGGTTCCAGATTAATTTTTGGATTATTTTCTGTATATCTGTGAAATATATTGTTGGTAATTCAATCAGGATTACATTGAATCTATATAAGAGTTGTGGAAATATAGCCATTTTGATGTTTTTGGTTCTTCCTACTGAGGAACAAGGGAAATCTTTCCATTTTCTGATACATTCTTCCATCTCCTTTTCAGAGTAGAGGTCTTTTAATTCCCTTGTTAGATTGATTTCCAAATATTTCATTTTTGGGGGATGCTGCTGTGAAAGGGATTGAGTCCCCAATTTCTCTTTCAGTGAGTGTGTTGTTTGTGTATATAAAGGCTATTGATTTTTGAGCATTGACCTTATATCCAGCTATGGTACTAAATTTCACAATTAAGTGTAACAGTCTTTTGGTTGAGCATTTAGGATCTTCTATATAGAGTATCATGTCAAACAGCAAATAGTGACAGTTTAACTTCTTCCATTCCTATCTTTATTCCTATTATTAATTTGTCTTGTCTAATTTCTGTGGCTAATGATTCTACCACTATATGGAACTGAAGTGCTGACAGTCTAATCCTTGTCTTATTCCTGATCTTAGTGTGAAAGGTTCTAGTTTCTGACAATTTAGAATGCTACTCGTTGTTGGTTTCTCATAAATAGCTTTTATTATGTTGAGGTAAAGTCCATCTATTCCAATTTTCTGTAGGGCTTTGATCATGAATCAGTGTTGGATCTTGTCAAAACCTTTTGCTACATCTCTTGAGATGACAATATGGTTATTGTCCTTCAGTCTGTTTATGTAGTGCATTATGTTTATTGATTTAGGTATGTTGAAGCATCCTTGCATCCCTGGAATGAATCCAACTTGATCCGGGTGTATGAGATTGATCTGAAGTTCTCTGTTTTGGTTGAGCCTTTCTTTCCTTTTGGGATCAATGTAATGGTTGCTTTCAGGAATGAATTTGAGAGTACTGCTTCCATTTCAATTTCTTTAAAGAATTTGAGAAGTAGTGGCATTAACTCTTCTTTGAAAGGTTTATTGAATTCAGCAGTAATGCCATGAGGACCAGGGCTTTTCTTCGTCAATAGGTCTTTTATTACATTTTTTATTTCAAAGATTGATATTGGGGTGTTTAATATTTTTATATCTTCATTCAACTCTTGAAGTTCATATGTGTCTAGTAATATATTCATTTCTCTTATATTCTCCATCTTTTTGGAGTACAGATTTTCAAAGTAGGTGTTTTTGTTTTCTGGGCTACTACTGGGTCTGTAGTGATTTTCCCCTTTTGATTTCTAGTAGGATGGATTTTAGCTTTTTCCTTCCTTTGTTTGATAAAGTTGGCTAGAGCTCCGTCAATTTTATTTATTCTTTCAAAAGGCCACATCTTCAATTAATTGATTTTTTGTATCATTCTCTTGGTATCCTTTTGATTAATTTTTGCTTTGATCCTTATAATTTCCTCCCTAATAAGAGCCTTAAGTTTGTCTTGCTCCTCTTTTTCTAGTTGCTTAAAGGTCAGCATTAGATTGTTTATTTCAGCTTGCTCTGCTTTCTCGCTTTGTAGTTCAGACTGGCTCTGAGCTCACTATGTAGCTCAGGCAAGCCTCAAACTCAGCAGTCCTCCTGCCTCTGCCTCCCAAATTCTGGGATTACAGGTGTAAGTCACCACTCATGGCATTATGGTGTGTGGTACTGATTGCTGGTGGGTGTGAGTCACCATGCTTGGCATTGTTGTATGTGGTTACCGAGGATTGAACTTAGGACCTTGCACTTGCAAGGCAGGCACCAGAACCACTGAGCTCAATCTCTGTCCCTACTGCTTTTTTTTTTTTTTTTTTTTTTTTTT